>JAGTXK010000234.1:0-16493 GCA_019096195.1 Boletus sp. NGJ
TTGTCTGCTCGGCAATGGGGCGGCACGTCCACATTGACTATTGTCGCGCGGATGATGAAGCGGCGTGTACTGGCAATGATGAACTGCAGCACCTGACGAATAGGATACAGCCCGATCCTGATCGAGCAAAGGACGTGCTCACGCATGGGCTGTTCTGGAAGCGGAGCGGTGAGTAAGGTTTGAGTACATTTGCGTTAGCTGATCGTTCGCCTCGATACAGCTTTCAAAGACCCATATTCCAGGGAAGAGCAAACCAACTTTGGTAAATGGTACGTTCTCATTCGGGCTTTGCCTTTGGCTGGTGATTGACGGTTGACACACATTGACAGCGATGCGATGTGTGGAGGTACGCAAATCTCTGAGGTCATTTTGCAACCCAGGGCTATCTCACGAACACGCTCGTCGGATAGGTCCCGAACACACGGCTGCTGGCGGTGGAGCCGCTATACCCTCTTACTGTGTCTTGCCCCTTTTCCATGTACCGTTGAATCCAAACACTGCACCCGCGGGGCAGGGTTACGTCTCACAGGACGGGCATCAATTCGCATGCAGGAACCCAGTCGTAATGCAACAAGCCTTCCATGTGTGAGTCCATCTATCGGTATGCATGTGTGCGTAGCTTGATAAATTGATTTAATTTGACAGGATCTTTGTCGCTGATCAGTAGGTCCCATTCGGGCTCGCCCAGGTGAGATTCACTAATCATCATGTTTATGTGAATAGTTCCGGTTCGATGAGTTTGGGTGATTCAAAGCCCCTCTCCAATACACCTGCGACTCCTCGAATCAGTGCTCGCGCAAACAATCGATACGGCGCAGTGCTTTCATCGTTGCATAGTTTCTGGACAGCGCGTGCGGCGGCAATTGCAAACTCGAATGCTGCGCGACGGGACGCATACAGCGTGGTCTTGTTTGATCATGGCTTCGCAGCCCCAGTCGTGAATGATTTTGCGAGCACACCAGACCAATTGTTGGACGCTCTTCTCGGTTTTGGTACGAATGGCGGGACCAACTTTACTCTCGCGATCCAACAAACACAAGCAATCATGGAGCAAAACTGGAGCACGGAAAGGTAAATGTCTTGTCTCCATTCAGTCCCTTTCGATATATTAGAATCTCCGTTGGCACAGATCCCCAGTCATCATTTTCCTTTCCGATGGTGAATGTAGAATCGAAGACAACATCATACAGGATCTGTGCCGTACGGCCGTCCGACTTGGGTAAGCATTGTCGTTGCACACTACATATCGTCTGAGCTGACGAGTGTTATGTTTTCCAATGCAGAAAGGCGGCGTCGTTTCACTCTGTGTCGTTCGGACCGGAGGGTTCTTCGCTGTACCTGCGTCGCATGGCCGACATTGCGCGGGATGCGCAGAACAATGCGCCGAGGGATCCACTCGCGCCGGCTACCGCAACTGTCCTTTCGTCGTATACGCAGGCACTCGATACGGTGGGCGCGCATATCTCGTGGTTCCCAGTCTAATGTATACTAAACAACTTTCGGGTTGCACCCCGCTAGGTTCAACTCGCGCAAACGTTCCTGGGTATTGCAGAGTCGTTGCGAAAGCCAAGAGGGGCACTGATGCATTAAGATGGATGTTCAATTGGCGTTGGGTTTGTCATGTCTAAGTTTGTCATGTACGTTCGAGTGTTGTAAGATAATTGCAGGATGCTATGTTCCATTGACTCCTGGTCTCACATGAAATGGTTATGTAGAATCATGTCCTAGTACTGATTGAGTGGGGTGGTTCACGAGTCCCGTTCAAAGACCGATAAACCGCACTACCTCAGGCCTCAGCATATCTCTAGCCGTGCGTCATCTACCGACAACTTGAATGTTCGACATGCACTCATTAATCGGTCATTCTGGCAGGTTCAAATAAAAAGATGTTCTCGTTGATCATTGGACTAGTTGATGACTACACCAACTGCCAGAAGCTTCCGAGTCGTAGGGTGGTTACTGACGCGATAGTAACGAAGGAATATTTGGAACAACTAACGGTCCTCCGGGTGCCGGAAGATCACATCCGTACACTCTTCGACCACAAGGCAACTCGTAGTGCGATGATCAAGGCGTTCAAGGACGAACACGACCGGGATGGAGATGTAGAGGATCCTAAGGGAGAAGAGGTTTTGTCTACAACTTGCATCCTTGCGTTCGAGTCGGTTCCAGAGGGATGAAACATGAGTAAAGGGTCGTAGTGATGATGCCTTGGCCCGTTCCGGTGATGAGCACGCCAGGTGAAGTATGCTTGTTCCGCACAGAGAGCAGGGCCCAGTTTGAACTATATACACCGGACGGACACTAGCCTGAATGCTTGCTTCCTCCACTGCTTTTTTTATTTTATTTATTTTAATCCTCGTTTATAGTCCTTCGGGGCGTTGCCCCATGGTGGACCGTACATGCGCTGTGCTCGTGTAGTAGTGTATCTATCGTGTGGTATCTATGGTATTTGCTCCTGGACCGTGGAGGGGGGAGCGGGTGGATTGCGTGGTTCCTAAAGAGATCGTGAGAGCGACCTTGTGCGCGAAAAGTAAATAGTAAGCTATGTAGGTGTTGGATCTATTGTGTTGGGGTACTGGTTTGGGAGTTCTTGGCATGCTGCGGCTGCTGCGCGGGGGGGAAGAGTTTGGTGCTTCGTCGTGGGGCGGGCGGTTTTCTGGGCTTTCATGGGTATTCACGTTTTGTCTCGTGTCCTCCACTGCTTCCATCTTGATTCATCCGGAGCCTCACTTTCGCTCGGCTGTCCGATGGATTACCGAGAGCACCGATAGTACTAAGTAGTCGATGAAACCACCGACAATGTACTTTTGATCCTTACCGAAGTAACCGAACAATCAACGGATCAAGAAAGGGCCCTATCCTATCGTGATCTTCTACACTGGACACAGAGGAGAACTCCTCGCTCCCCTTTTCCGGGGACCGTGGGTGTCGAAAGCATGATCTAGTGCCTACTCCCTCAGGATTGAAAAGGATCCCGAGATCCACCCCATTCTTGATCGTAGGTGAGTAAGACGCGCAAAGCAAGGCCGAATTCGTTGCCACTCATGCCGTTGAAACGTTGAGGTTTTACTATCTCGGCGTAGCACATGTTACCAGTCACTTCCCAGAATCATTCAAGCGCCATGCGAAGTTTCAACGTGTGACCCATCATATGCATCACATCATGATGTACTAGAATTTTCCCACTGACCACCAAAGTTACATATGGTTTCCACGTCTTCTGGACTACCATCATTCGGGCACTCCGAGTCCGTTGGTTCGGATATCACTAGTGAACGTTTTTGGCAGGTGAGGTGATATGTTAGCTTCTGTTTGACTGCCAGTGCTGGCATTCCTTCATCAACTAAACCATTAGAACTCACTCCTGGATCTCGAAAGACCAAACTGGTCTATGCAACAATATGGAGCCATCCGTTTACTTCTGGCATTATGCATTGGCACCATGCTTGAACCAATAGAAGTCGAAGAAGATAGGGTCCCTTTAGTCGACTCAGCTCGTAGTGAGGCTTTCGTCGTTCCCTGTGCGCTCTTGTGACATCGCCTAACATCCTCGCGTCCCTTTGCGAGCATCACTCGCTTCTAATGTGCACCATGTCGTCGCACACTCAGGGAATAAAAGGAACTACCGTTTCGTCACGATGCATCTTCGATAGTTTGTGCACATTATGCACCATCTCTCTTCAACCACCATACTTGCTCTCGTAGCCAGCGTCAGCGCTACAGTTCGATCCCGTCAAGGGTACAACAATGGGATTCATCTCGGTGTAGGGCCTCAATGTGGACCTCTTCCTGGCACCGTAGCAGACATGAATGCTGGCCTGAATCTCGACCAATATAAGACCATTGTCTCCTTTGGCGTGCGTCCATTAGCGAAGTAATTAGCCTCGTCCCGAGACTTTTTATTTGCAGGATTCTTATACAGATGGCGGTAGGCATGATGGAGGGCCTCTTGCACCCGCTGTCATTATTCCACCGAATGCGCAGGCTGGAGGTCGTTCGACGAACGGTCCAGTATGGATAGAGGATATTGCCAGTGACATAGAGGCTCACTTGATGGATTACGCCGTGAGTGTGGCTGCGCCATCCCCATACAGATATCGAATCCTGACCTGCGATGCTAGTGGTCAAGTGCTGTCACGAACATTACTTTGTGGCCCAACAACCCTTATCCTCGTGATTTCATCATGCAGAGTAGGCTCGTTTCGCATTCGTGCTACTTAGCCCAAGTCTTTGACGCGCTTCAACTAGCGACCACATTTTTAAACCAATACAACAATTTGGATCCCGAGACCACACTCTATACCGTCTTCTTTGGCATCAAGTAAGCACTACCGCCTTGAATTCGCTACTGAATAACAACCATCTTCAGTGATTGGGAAGATTCGTTTGGTCTGTTTGGCTCTCGGATCCTGGGTAATTGAACTGAGTTTTAGTTGACCAGTCGACGGGGATCATCTCCCGCAAGCAGCCCAAGACCTCCTCGGCCAAATGACTCTCCTTTCCAGACCCCCCACAAATGCCAAGAACTTCCTCGTCACCGACGTTTACGGCCGCGGTACCCAGAATGCCTGGGGTCAAGCATGGATCCAATCCATCTACGACGGGCTCGCACAACTCCGCGCACAAAACCCGCCGCTCAACGTCGCATTTGTCAACTTTGCCAGTATTTGGGACGGTGTCCTTGGTCCCGATCCGGGCTATCAGGCGTTTGGGTATACAAATACGTCCTCTTGTGTCATTGGAAACGGAACGTCGACGGTTGGATCCTGTGATGACCCGGAGCATTATTTTTACTGGATCCCGGGGTGAGTTGCACTTTATTGGTCTGGTGTCGAGTCCGCAACTTGGAATTAATGGCGCTCGACGATGCTAGGCATCCTTCAAAAGAGACCCATCGTATTATGGCTGATTACATCGAAGAGGTCCTGGGCCAGTGCCGTGTAAATTGATTGACGGATGTTAATAAATATACCCTTCTTCGCCATTCACAGGACTACTTCGATCCCAAATAGAGGGTGTATCTTCTCCATTCCGGTCGTCCTGTTTTCCCTTTGCTTATTGTACCAATCCATTTGCGTTGAGCCGCTTATACGCAAGGGAAAAATGCCACGAGTCCCAGGCTGAATAACCATGATCCAGGCAATTGAGGCATACTCTACTGACCTCTTCGATTGCCAACAGCGATCGTGGTATGATGATTCACCGACGTTCAGTTTTCGCCGGACATGCCTTGTTCGCAGAGGGTGAAGATACCAGAACAGTACCAGGACGACCACCTGGCCGGATGAAGCTAGATATCCTGGTCTCGGGAGACCTTTCCCGCGCGAGCAAATCAAAAACGTACGGATTCGGCTGGGGGTGAACGGACAGGCGAGACCAATTTCATAGGGACGGGGTTCAGCAAGGATTGGGGAAGAAACGCGGATGGCAGCGTCAACAAGGAATGACGTGGACATGGCATTGGGGATGTTCCTCAAAAGGTGAACTACAGTGATTGAGATGAATGCTCGCGGACGGCGGAGTGCATCAGGCGTTCTCGTCGTTGTCGGCAGGGCCTCTAGCAGTTGAGAGTCATCGATATCTCATCCGAGCTGAAGGTATCTTTCGGCACTTGTGTCACGTGATAACTAACCCATCAGTGGTAAGTTCAATTTTTTCGAACCAACTCTACTGAGAGTAAGGAAACGTGTTCAACTGGCAACTTGCGCCTCACGAGTAAACCGAAATACTTCTTTTTTTCACTTTTCAAACCCCACGACTGTGTAACACCGGTGAGGATGTCGTCAATGAATACCAGTGCGTAGCAGTTTTACGGAGTGATTGCGTTGATTGCTGACAATTCAGTAAGATCCAACAATACTGCTTGACACCGGTAGCAACACAGCGGTGTGGGTAGTCGCGTTTCACCCTGACGGAAGGCACTTTCTGGGCGGCGGCGATGGTGGGCTTCGACGATGGCGACTTGCAGACGGGCAGGAGGTCGGGAAGCAAATTACGGGCAATTCGGGAATGCAGTTGCGTGCCATTTCCGTATCAAGGGATGGCAAGTGGATAGTCTGTGGGAATCGCGATGGTGGCGCCTGCGTGTGGGATGCTGAAATGCATGAAAAGGCCATCGAGGTAGAGGGCACAAATTCAGTGTATGCTGTCGATGTCTCCCCAGACTCGACGAGGTTTGCCACTGGGACCAGATGGGGTGACCGAAATGCAAGCATCTGGAGCATAACGAATGGGAAGAAGCTCATTGGCCCGCTCACACACCACGAGGGTGTCTCCGGAGTGAGGTTCTCTCCAAACGGCGAGCACATCGCCACAGCTTCCGGCCTTGGTGGTTCGGTCCGCGTTTTTGATAGTCGCACTGGTGACCAACTCATCAACATCAACACCACCGCACGCATAAGCGGGCCAATCACGCCGCTTGCATGGTCTAATGACAGTCAACGCATCTTTATCGTATCAGAGGACAACAAAATCATGTGTTTCGCTGTATCCACGGGGTCTCAGCTCGCTAAATCGCCGATTCTAAAAAATGATTACTCCATCTCTCTAGCTGGTAATGGCAAATTCATTGCTAGTGCCACAGAACATACCATCTCGTTCCTGGACACATCGACGCTTGCCAAGATTGGCACTGCCATTGAGGATAGCGAAAGCATGTGGTCGATTGCCATCTCCTGGGATAGCAACCAAATTGCAACTGGACGGAGTGGTGGAAAAATCGTCATACATAACCTCGCAACTTTTCTTCCGGACTTGTACGGTCCGTTCAAAGTAAGCATTTCATGATGTTGGCTCGTCAGATAAGCACCATTCTATCTCCCATATTGATACACTACATCAGGCATCTACTCGGGAGGAACAACAACCAGACGAGCAGCCTTCGATGACGGGCGGCCACGACAATAAACCACCTGGCTCTCAACCAGTAAGTGTCTGTTATTCTGTCACGAAAACGAGCCGCGCTGATTTCGTTATTGGATATGTACATCAGGAAGAGCCAAGGAAATCCGATCGACCCAACTCTGAGACACACAGCGAAGTTGGTGATAGTGGCCTCCTCGAGGTATTCGTTCGTTCCTTTCCCGATTGAAGCGAGTTCTCATGATCGCATAGGTCGACGTCCGGTCGAGCGCGCCCGGTCCTCAGTTCGACTACGATGAGGTTGGTCATCACTTCATTTGCCTCTTTCATCTGTGTTGACAATGCTGGAGTCACTGTCACCTGTGTCTTCCACCCATTCTCGTCAGGACGACATACTGCCCAATGATTCACCACAGTCATCAAATAGCCCACCCAATACTTCCTGTCCAGAAGCATGTCGAGACGAAAATCTTGATACTCCCAAGTCGTCTCAGGGGATTCTGATGCCCAGACGGTGTTTACCGACAAGTATGAAAAAGAGTAACAAGGACCTGGCTTTGCCTGAGCTCGATCGAGTTCGCAAAAAGTCGCATCAGTCTCCCGATCCTCGACCTCCTTCCCATTCACCAGTTAGAGTAGATGCCACAAATCAAGGGCCTTCGTGGATGGCGGCAGGTAAACGTAAGCGAGTGAGTGCTCTTCCTTCAAAGACGATCCAACGCGGTGTGACCAACGTGCAATGTTAGCGCGCGGTTGCAAAATCTGTACGAAAACCAAAGGTTCATTGTTCCTCGAGTTTCTATTCAGAGACTCATTAAACTTTACAGCCTAAATCGCCTGCCAAGGCTGCTGTTCCGAACGATCCCAATAAAAATGCTTCCCGTGGCGAACAAGCTGCTGCAGGTCCGAACGAAACAGTCCCCGTGCGTTTTTGTAGCTATTATGTTCCATATCATGATAGCTCATTTCATATCAGGCGCAACCAGTGAACAATGCATCTCAACCCTCCGCCGGGGGTGTCCATCTCACGGTGCGCATCCTTTCCTTATCCTCATGGTATTGGGACTCATAATGGACCATATCAGCGTGAACCTGGCAGGGCTATCCTGAGGTTTTCGATCGCATTTCCTGCGTGGATGTGTTGTGGCTCGGGTACTGGAGATGGGACGCATTCATCCAGATGATATAATGCAATACTGAACGGTGAATATGCGAACGAATTCGTGTCGCCTCGCAGCACTACTTGTAGAGCAAGTCCTGATAAGCCCCGCCCACGATTAGCTCGCTAGGATATTCACTCGACGGTCATTGAGGGAGTCTACGCATGAGAAGGTTGGTGGACAGTGGCTGATTGGTACGAGCTATTGCAAGCCTCTGAACTGTCAAGTAAGACGAGGACGTGCAGCAGGATGTTGCGCTCCTCCTGCTTCAATGTATTTCTTGTACGCCACGGATCCAAGTAATACTTAGTGCGAGCACTCAAGATTTGGCTATTCGTTCCAGCGACACCATCCACATTCATGACTCGGAGCCCTTGGCTCATAAAACTTACAAATCAGATATTCACTGCAATCGCTGATGTATTTCTTCCTTCTCGCACCACAGGATCTAGTCTATGCCCTGCAAGCGGCAGAAATGGGCGTGAGGGCCAGCGACACCACGCTCTAGATCAAAATGTCCCTCATGATAGTCGATATCACCGACTCGGGCGGCGATGATCCGCGGTCGCTCAATCAATACCTCTTGGGATCACCGTGTATGCATGGTATGGTGTCGAGCCTGTGTTTGCTCGGTGTGTTGTCCACGACAGAGGGAATTACCTCACTATCCGAGACGTGCCGCGCACGACGCACAGCTTGCAATCACTTCTCCCTCCAATATCCCACTCCGAAAACGTCGAGATGCTCGACGAGTTTGCAACGGAGCGTCTACGGGTCATGTAGTTGAGCTGTCGTCAAAAGGGTGAGATAAATTGTTTACTTGGCTTGTTGCTCCCTGACTGCTTGTCGGCGTGGACGACTGTACAGTATCAGGTGGAGTCTTCGGGATTGCCAAGAACATGGAAAAGGGCGTCTTGTCAAACGGCCTCCGCGTTTGAGCAGACGCACAACCAAGGTGGCTGCATAATTCAAGGATCTTTCGCGCATAGTACTGGCAAGTCCGAGTCATTAAGACCAAAAGGCAGGGAAAGAGAACATATCTTGAAGTGCAGGTACGCCTCCCTTGCCAGAATACGTACGGGTCACAACGTGTGCTTACCGTGTATGCAGATTTACGAACGTCACGACGATCCACCATGGAGCTTCACCATGCTTCCTGCTTCATAACACGTGCCACGGCCACCGCAGACCCTCTCCTGCGTCCTTGTCTTCCGCCTCTTGTACGTCCCCTCCCGTACCGCATCAGCGCCAACTGTCCCTCCACGAACTTGCTAACCCGATTTCAAGGTTGACGAGAACAAGCCATCGACGGACCACCCTGGGCGTCGTACGATCGCATCCACATCGCATCCAAGCTCTGTTTGGATGGAGAATCATATCCTTGCAAAGTCTCCTGGAGACAGGGCATTGAGCAGATACTAGAGATGCCTCGTAATGGTGTGCATGGAGGTTCTGCAGTTGGCACCGACGCGAACGGCTGTCAATGGAGAGGAGGGCGTGTCCGACCGCGCCGCATGGCCTGGATGACCGGGGTGACACACGGGATTTCTTCCTCTATCGAGATTCAATATTCAACCGTCTCAAGATGTGTTGATGGGGGTAGAGGTGATAAACGGTCTCAGAACTAACAACGCAAAAAAGTCGTCGGAACAAGTCGTCTTGTCGCCGGGTGATCTGGATTCGGACTCGAGGAGATGCCATGAGGGGCAACAGTGTTTGGTTTCTAGAGCTTGATCGTCACTCGTCTGGGCATTCCGTGTACTCGAGAACGTGGCACGCGACTCAGAAGGTCGACGCAAGTGCCTGTACGGTGATGTATCTCGAGGAAGTGAGTGGCTATAGAGTCCTTTGTATATTAACACGTCGCTACGCGTTTCGTGGGTAGATATAGGGATGGTGACAGTTCTTGTAACCTGCACCCCTGCTGTTTGTATATAGCGATATCGAACACGACACGCCGTTTTCTCAGATGCGCTCCTCAGTATGATGGCAGTGTCGCTAGGCTGGAACAAGTAGCACCATGACTGTACTTGATTATCTACTGATGAGTCCCTGTTCGTGAGGGACAATCATCCCACATCTTGGGCATTCGCACTAAGTAGTAGTACTTAAGTGAATCCGTGAAGAGTAAGAAATGCATCAAAGCGGAATGCGATACACTGGTGCCCACCCTCGTCTTACAGAGGTTTGTGATAGTTTGAATCAATCAGGCACTGTCCCCTACCTTTTCATACGTAGACTTTCTCATCCTGGCGAGCCCAACCATAGGCGAACTTATCCGGTACTTATCCTACATGTAGTGCTGCGAGGTGACACGAACATGTCCACATATTCACGATTCCGTATGGTATCTGCATGTATTGGATCGGATCACCTGGATGAATGTGTCCCATCTCCGGCACCTGAGCCACAAGACATCCACGCAGGAAACGCGATCGAAAACCTCAGGATGGGCCTCCCTGATTCTTGCTGATGTGATCCACTATGAGTTCCACAACAAGAGTGTAAAGAAAGTACGCGCACAGTGAGATGGATACCTCCGGAGGGCTGAGATGCATTATTCACTGGTTGCGCCTGAGATGAAATGAGCCATCAGACACGGTACATAACAATCAGAAAAAACGCACTGGGCTTGTTTGCTTTGGATCTGCAGAGCCATGTCCGCTACGAGAGGCGCTTTTGTTTGGATCGCTACGGTGAGCAGCCTTGGTGGATGATTTAGGCTGTACCGTCTAATGAGTTCCTGCACGCAAACTCGTGGGACAACAAACATTTCGTTTTACAACGGGTTTCGCGACCGCTCGCTATGATGATGTGTTAGACACAGACCATCCGATTATCTATCAAGGAAAAAGTACTCACTCGTACACGTTGACCTGCAGCCATCCACGAAGGTCCCTCATCTGTACCTTGCAATCTCGGTGGTGAGCGGGAACGAGATTGATGATCAGCGTGCCGACCCGACTGTCTGGGAACGAGATCGGGCTTATCCAAAGTGGGGTCCTCGTTACTCCTTTGCATCCTTCTCGGCAGCAACCTTTTGAGCATCAGAATGCCTTGAGACGATCTGGGAATATCAGATTTTTGCTCCGGATGTGCCTTTGGTGAGGGGGTCATGGGGAGAACATTTGACAACTGTGGTTCACTCCGGGGCAGTACCTCGTCCTGATGTGAATGGGCAGAAGATACGGGTGACAGTGACTCCAGCATTGTCAACACAGATGAAAGAGGAGAATATAGTAATGACCAACCTCATCGTAGTCAAACTGAGGACCTGGCGTGCTCGATCGGACGTCGACCTATGCGATCATGAGAACTTGCTGCAGCTGGGAAACAAACGAATGGATACCTCCAAAAGACCACTATCGCCGACTTCGCCACGCGTCTCAGATTTGGGTCGATTCGATTTCCCTGACTCCTCCTGATGTACATGTGCAATTCCGAAGTCAGGGCAGCTCGGTTTCATGACAGAATGACAAACTCTTACCGGTTCAGAGCCAGGTGGTATGTCGTCATGGCCGCCCGAGGTCGAAGGCTGTTCATCCGGTTGTTGTTCCTTGCGAGTAGATGCCTAATGGAATGTTTCGACAAGCCGACATGATGAAAAGACAGGCTTACATGGAAAGGACCATACGAGTCTGGAAGAAAGTCGGCGAGGTTATGTATGATGATTTTCCCGTCGCGTCGACCAGCTGCAATTCGGCTGCTATCTGAGGAGATGGCGATCGACCACATTTTTTCGCTGTCCTTGATAGCAGTGCCAATCTTGGCGAGAGTTGATGAGTCCAGAAACGAGATGGCATGATCTGTGACAGAAGCGATAAATTTCCCATTGGCAGCTAGAGAGAGAGAGTAATTGTCGTTGAGGACCGGCGATTCAGC
Source organism: Boletus sp. NGJ (assembly GCA_019096195.1). NCBI lineage: Eukaryota > Fungi > Basidiomycota > Agaricomycetes > Boletales > Boletaceae > Boletus > Boletus sp. NGJ. The sequence continues at coordinate 11,907 of JAGTXK010000234.1, forward strand.
GAGCTGGGAGCGGGGACCCTGTGGACACAGCGAAAGACACTTGATTTTCTCCTCGTTCGACACAGCAAAAATTTGTTGACCGTCATTGGACCACGCAAGCGGAGTGATTGGCCAAGCTGAGCGTGTGTTCACGTTGATGTCGAGCAGCTTGTCACCCTTGCGACTGTCGAAAATGCGGACCGAGCCACCATCGCCGGTAGTGGCGATCTGCTCGCCATTTGGTGAGAACTTGACTCCGGTGACATCATTGTCATGTTCGAGTGGGCCAACGAGTCTCTTCCCACTCGTTATGCTCCAGATGCTTGCATTTCGGTCACCCCATCCAGTCCCAGTGGCAAACCTAGTTGAGTCCGGGGAGACGTCGACGGCATACACCGAATTTGCGCCCTCCGCGTCGATGACCTTCTTATGCAGTTCTGCGTCCCACACGCTTGCGCCTCCCTCGCGAGCCCCACACACTACCCACATGCGATCCTTCGATATGGAAATGGCGCGCAACTTCATCCCTGTTTGCTTCCCGGCCTCCTGACCGTCTGCAAATCGCCATCGTCGAATCCCACCATCGCCCCCGCCAAAAAGGTGCATCCCGTCAGGATGGAAAGCAACTGCTTGCACATAGTCAGAGCTTCCGATGTCAAGTACTATTGTCGGGTCTTATTGAGTTGTCAGCATCGTACAATCACTCTTCAGAGCAATACTACTCACCTGTCAACGACATCCTCACCGATGGTACGCAATCGTGGGATTCGAAGAGTGAAAAAAGAGGTGTTTCGGGTTACTTGTGGTGCGCAAATTTGCTGCATAAACACGGTTCCTTATTCTCAATATGGTTTGTTTATGCAGGTGGGCCTCGTGACTTGGCCCGGCTACTAGGCGAAACCCTGCTTCATGTCCAAGTCCAACGGTGGTCTTATCCTGGGACTTGTGAGTGCTCGTCATATCGCTGCTGTGTGCCTTGGTTCACGACGAGTGTACAACCCGCACTAGGCCCACTTGCGACATACCGCACACAACACGTGTGCATATCCATGACGTTCTCGAACAGGAAGCGCTCATAGTTCTGCGGCATAGTATTCTCCACAAGATGCGGGGCGATTGTTTGTCATTTGACTACCCAACCTCGAATTGCGTCACGCTCCTATTCATTTGTACGTGCTTTCTCCGTGAGTTTACAGGCTGCACTCACCTTTTCAATCTTACTCTTCATCCCCTTTTTGAATGACACCCTGTCTCCTACACAATGCTGCACGTCATCGGGAAGCTCAGGAAAGCCGCTCGTTCGCCTCCCGCCTCATATATCTTGATTTGATGGTGAGTCCCGGGCGTTCCCACTCTGGTATCTCGTGCTTACTGTACTTCGGCTGCGGTTGTCTAGTTTATCGCATCGTTATCGATCGTTTGTGGAGAAGCCCAGGACAAGGGATGGATTGGAAGTGCATGGTCGGTGACCCCGCCCGGCGACAGTGATCGCGATATTCATATCGGACGGTTCACTGACATTTGATCCACGTCGGACATGTTCTGTTCGCAGACAATTGGTATGCGCGCATTGCACCTCGCGTCGAAGTACGACTCATCGGGTGGATGTGCCAGTGGATGCGGATGTAGAGGGTGAGACTGAGGCCCAGCAGTGGCAGCCTAACCAACACATGCAACAACTCGTGAGAGATGGAGTCCTTTATTTCCTTCTGTACGTCTCGCTTTCCACCTCGTTTCCATTTGTCACCATCATGCTTTTCCATCCATCTCTACTTTCGAAGTTTCGAGTACCTGTCGAAAAACTAACTACTGGTTTGTTTTCCTCTGAACTGCTAGAAACGCACTTTTCAACATTTATACTGTAGTCCAAAGCTGGGGTACAATAAATATCACTTTCGTGATCGTCCTGACCGTGGCCGCCTACATATCCATATGCCCAATTATGCCTCGGTTCGTCATCAGTGCGAGAACTGTACGACCGTGACCTTCGAGGCCACTGGTAGGGGATTGACACCGGATTCGATTTGTTGTCGCAACCCTTTACCAGTGACAACACGGCCGTCTCTGCGATTGCATTCGCAGATATCGCCCCAGGGGAGGATCAGGGTGTGGAAGGGGACGCGAACAAATTGGAGGCGATTCGGCCCGAAAGGTTGGGAGATAAGTAACACGAGTCAGGTTTGAATGAGGATCTTGGACAGAAGTCAGGCTGAGGGACGGGCACTAGCGCTCGGGCACGGTTGAATAGTGGACGAAAGCCGTACTTTTATGACGATTCGAATCTCTATTTTATCTATGCATATGGTACTGATGCTCACCGAACGAGCAGTTCAAACTCCGTCAGACTTCTTCTCTCGCCGGCGCAAGCACCATTCGAATGGATTTCTGCAGTCTGTTGGTTGTGCTTCGCTATGGCGGCATGGAAGATGTTTGGCTGTGCGATGTTGCTACGTTTTACTATTCCTTCCATGCTTGCTATATTCACATCCAATCGATCTCTCCGCCGTCCCCGAGTAATTCGTTCCAACAGTTCCCATCCCTTATAATTTATTTGTTATGCCTCACATGTGCTCATTCAAATTTCCCGCTCAGATAACACTCCAGCTGTCCTCCTTTTAGGTGGGAAGTGTACGTCCCAACACCCATCTCCGTGTCTATCCTCCTTAGGCGTCTTGTGCATCTACATCCCAGGTAGATCGATGACTTGACAAGTACAGTTGACCGATATCCGAGAACAAGAGGTCGAACAGCGAAACCGATAGGTTTGCGGGACTTTCGATGACCATGGGTGGGATGGGGTAGTGGGTCTCGTTCACCTCTCACCGGAGTGTTCCTCGACAGATAGCAATGCTAGTCAAGCCCGCGCTTTGGCCCCTGCTGACGTTGCTTGGCTATTGTTCGTCTACCCGTCTGGCTTCCCTCAGCCGAGAGGGCTGCCAAAAGTAAAGCTTTCGAGGTCAGTATGTGTAATGTCGAGCAGGTAGATGGGACTAGGGTCGGAATCGTTCGTCCCCCAGTAGTCCGTGTTGCAGACAGACAGTTGGGAAGAGGTGATGGACCACTTGGGAGCCAATTCAACTCGAGGTATTGGGTGATAATACACGTCGGATTTGAACGTGGACTACGACTCGGAGATGATCGATGGGCGCGAGCACTGAACAGTGTATCAGGGGAGGACTAGTTTGTGGTCCAACGAAGATCTACGTCGCCCAGCAAGCACCTGATTCCTGTGGCCGGCCTCGGCATGTATCAACCCATGAAAACATCGCGACTGACCTCGTGGCGACCCTCTTTTAAGACCGTCATCCTAAAGGGTTACAGGGTTGTCAGTAGTGGCTCACAATGGATCCATCCTTTGAACCTCCCAACTTTTTCGGCAACGACTCCGACTCGGATGATGCCTCTGTGCCTAGAAAGCTCGACAAGGGCAAACGAAGAGCGGAAGGTGTGTCTCGTGCTAATTAACCCGTCACAGTAACTGAGACAGGTGGCGCTTTTAGAGCCTTTGGACGAGGACGGCGTCTCCCACTACCAAAATTCTTATTACGCCCACCCTCACGTTCAAGGTATACGAGTCTCATCATTAAACTTGGACGCGGACTTTGAGTCCGATTTTGAGTTGACGCATTCATATATATTGACGCACGCCCTCACACAGATCATACTGGCTCTGATGGAGACGAAAGTCTTTATCAATCCGCCAATGAAAGTCTCTGCCAATCCATCGACGAAGAAAACTCATTGGATAATCGGGTGTGTTCATTTAACTCAACCCACCTGGTATCTCAAATCCGATCGTGGATCGGTAGGTGGATATAGACGCTCCGCCTCAGGCTCTCCAACGTGATGGATCGGACTTGGCCTATGCTATCAAAGGCATGTATCGCATCCTCGATCTTATCTCGGAGCAAGGTAGTGGTGGCCCCGGTGGGTGTCCCATGGGATTTGACCGGCACGCTTGTTCTCATTGTTGATCTGGTATCAGTCGATAAGATTATCATATCTCAAAACTCGCTCGAAGCATTCATAAACAATGTTTGTCCGGGTGCATACGTATCGATGACCAGAGTCAATTTCAAGGCTCTCGATAAGTATGCCATCAAACCTGTCGGTGTCTACGGTAGCAAAGAGGAACTTGTCCGATTCCTATCGGAGCTTGGCGCCATCGACGAAACCATGTAATGCTGTCTTGTGCATCCTTCGTAATAGATATTGATACTGTTTTCACAGTGCGACGCAGCTTCTCACCGATTCCGATCCACATGGTCACACACGACCGGCCCTCCGTTCAGGTTTGTACATCATCACAACACCAGGGCAAATCGGGGCCTCTCATCAAATATTTGTTCTATACTGGCCGGAGCAAGCAACTTGGAACGACTCTGCGGCGAATTCCGTTCGTCGCAATCGCATCACGTTTATGAGGTTTGTGCTTATTGACTCCATCCGAGACGACTAACATCTAAATCCATGTCCCACAGGTATCTGACAAAAATGTGTGATCAAGTCGTGTCTCTGATCTCACCCGAACACGCGCAAACCATCCTTTGGAGTGAAGAGGATGGAAATGATGAAATCGACCAAGACGAGTCGGATTCAGACCGAACG
>JAGTXK010000235.1:0-16153 GCA_019096195.1 Boletus sp. NGJ
GTAGTTTAACCCATTTCTTTCTTCTCCCACTATGCCAGCCCAACAGAAATCTCATTGCACACAGTACAATTATTCTAAGGAAACGTTGACCTGCCTAATACCTTGTTTGAACTGTGGCAAGAAGTTCAAAATCCAAGATATGAAACTAACTGCAAAGTTTGAAGCGAGGCAGAGAAAGACCATGCTAAAGCAGGGTGCTGTTACCAGAAGGCACTTAGAGGTGAGTATGCATTACACAAAATCTGACTCTTTTCAATGTCTAAATCCCTGGTTTGCACTGTTACTTAGCCCAACTTAGCACAGGATCTAGCCATTGCACCCCTTCAAATGTCCCATTGTCCTTGCCTCCCATTGGCACCTTTACACAAGGTGGAGGAACTCAAAATGAACTCAATGAGGAGGAAGGTGAGTCTCCATATTAATAGTATGAACTTTCTGCTTTTACTAACTCCAACTAGACATAGACACCCCAGAATCACCTTTCAAACCAGTTGATGACTGCTCTATTAGTCCAGGTAAGGAGTGACACCTATATTTTGAACTGGAATCACAATACTCAAGGTCATCTCTTCAGTACCTTCTGACACGACAATGTCTAGTAGAAGCTCTCATGAAAGACTTCCACAATCTGCCATCAAGCCTCCAACTGATTTCAAGACTGAGTACCACCCCTACAGCAAGCGTCTGACCCTTTTTCAAGGCTCTGATGAATTCTATTTGCACAAATCTTCACTCAAACCTCCCTTGAATGACACACCTTGGTGTCCATTCAGATGTGAAGGAGATTTTGAATTTGCTGAAATTGTGCTTGATGCTTCGCTTAGTCAGGCACAGGTCAACACCCTACTTAATCTCATTGATCATGTTGCCAAGGGTACAACTAAAGTTACTTTCAAAAACTTCGAAAGGCATGCAATAATGCTGCTGCTAAGCTCATACCAGTAAGTTACAATGAATATATTCCTGCCATCTGTAAACAATATTTTCAGTTTATCAAGCATAGTATCATAGTGCCATACAAGAAGGAGTGGACCTTTGAGGTGCATGCAAGATCTATATGGCAGTGGCTACCCAACCTCCTAAACAATTCACATATTGCCCCACACTTTGTTTGGAATGCTGAGCATCTTTACAAACACAATGGTAGTAAATTTGAATATTTCTATAATGAGCCTTGGATGGTGGACAGCTGGTGGGATATCCAAGTAAGTCATGTTATGATATATGTATTTATATCAGTCTTGCCTTGTCATCTTACATGTGTATTTGAAATATAGTCCAGCTTACCTGCCAGTGTCAAGAATGCAGTTTCCCTCACCCTCATCCTCTATGCAGATAAGTCAAAGCTGTCATTGTTTGATATAGTCAAAGGATATCCCATTGTGGTGCAATGGAGGAATCTCTCTGTCAATATACAAAACAGTGCTGATATAGGCAGAGATACTGTCATCAACTAGCTACCAATCGTGAGTTATTACCTAAACTAATTTCATTCTCAACTTTAACCTGACCATGTCTTTGATAGGTCTCTGAAGATGCAAATGAAGAAGGGAAACTCAGATACATCATGCTAAAGCATGTGGTCTGGCACAAGTCATTTCTAAAGCTACTGGATGAAGTTGCACAACATTCAGTGACAGGTTATGCACATATGTGCCACAACAACATCTTGTGCTGGTTATTCCCTCTCATTCTCATTCTTTTTGCTGACTTTGAGGAACAGTAAGTCTAAGCTTATAAAATCTTTTCCTTTCAACAAGCTCAGTGTGGTTTCAAATAGATGTATGATGTCACTTACTCATGGGCATGGTAGCAAGTGCCCTTGTCCAGTTTGCCTGGTTCCACTCCAGGAACTCCATGATCTCTTCAAATTCTTTCCACTCCATTCACAGACTGAAGCGCAGAAAGCATTGGCTGCCTGGGTAGAAAATTGGGTCAGAGGTGAAGAAATACTCAAGAAGCTTAGACTTCGACTAGTCAAGGTGTGTGTTTTCCAGCTTTGTTGTCCTGTACTACCATGACATTGTGAATCTGACTGGCTTTCATTACAGAATGTATTTTGAATCATTCAATTCTCTAATTCATACGGGGCACTCAGTTTTGATAGATTACCTGCACTATATCTAGAACTATGGGGTAAATATATTTTAGAGGAATTGAAGAAGATTCTCACCTTTCTAGGGCGAGAATCTGAGACTACAGTTGAGAAATAGTAAGTTGGTGACAACTATTCATATACCTGTGATTCCTCAACTGTCTACAGTGTTGCTGAGTTCGCTTTGTGGCAGAACCTAATACATTTCAATACCATGATTCACATTACTTTTAATAATGGAAACAAAATGTGCAACCTCACAAAGGTATGTATCCTGATGTTTAAATTGTCTGTAATTTGGTGCTAATATCACAATGCAGTAGACATTTTACAGCTTGTTCAATATCTTGAAGAAGAATGCTATTCCTGAGGGCTATGCTCATCTATGAATGCTCCAGGTGTATCTTGAGCTTGATGGTTTGATCACTTTTGACGTCCACACTGAGACTATGCTCTCTATGATTGAAAGAGAGCTGCTTTGATTCAATGACGCATTGAATGTAAGTGACTCTTTGAATAGGAATCTCTAATTTATCACTAATAGATACTAGCAGGACTATATTAAATTAGAAATGAAATCCAACATTGAGGGTTTAAAGGTGGATTGGGGCTTCCCAAAGATTCACCTCTGGAAACACATTATGAGGGACATCCACTGCAAGGGTGTGGCATGCAATTTTAGCACATGACCAAATGAATGCATGCATGGCACACTAGGGAGGCATATGAATGATAGTTCAATGAAAGAGATGTTGCTGGCCAGGTGATTATTTTTTCCCTAGCACTCAACTGAATTGATCTAAATCCACTATCTAGGTTCTACATGTCAATCACCACATGCTTGCCACCAAGCTACTCAGGCTGCATATCTTGTCTCAAAATCCTGCCCAAGACAAAGACCTAGATCCAGCTTCTGAACCAGCTGGCATAGTCTGAATCATTACTGCACCTTCTGAGTCTGCATCATATGATACTCAAAAAGGTATCATTTACATGTGATCCCTTTGAATCCCCACAACATAATAGGTTCAAACATTGGTTGAAATCCTGGACCACTAACAAATAGCCTCATTTAACATGCACAGCTGTTATTGGACAGTGATGCTGCTGCTTTGCAAGACCACCTGAGACATTAATACTAAATGGTCTGTATTATTATTGCTGATAGATGTTGGTGTCAATGGGCATGTCATTGACACTGCTATAAATCATTTCTGCCCACCCACTCACCTGTGTGAGTGCCCTTTCCTTTCATTGCATTGGAGGTTTATATCACTGTCTCTCAACCAAATTAAATGATACACATATTATTACTTATGATAGGTAATAATGGTCTACACCCTCATAGGTATTCATCCAGTGACACTAATAATATTTGAGGACACTACCATAAGACTACATGTGCCATGAGAATCTCCATCCTGAGAAAAATCATTAAGGTAAATTTCTTTGTTAAAATGCCTCACTGAACATTGACAAGCACTGCAGGTTCGGACACTGCAATTATTAATATAACCATGTTGGTGCAAACTGGGACATTCTGAATCTGAAGGCAAGTTTTGTGTGTTCAAACTATGTAGTATATACTGAGCTAACAACAACATTATCCAAGACCAAGAGTATAAAATGGCAAAGGTGTAGTCCACTGCCAGATCATTTGCACTTCACTGACATTTTCAGCTGCAGTCTATTACCTGGATTCTTTGTATCTGTATCTTCTCTTTCAGTCTTGAATCCCTCCCTTTTAAACTCCCTCTAAGTCTTCAATTGTTGACATGCCACAGAATCAATGCCCACTGCCAGTCCAGAATAAAAACAAAGAAATCATCAACCTGAATGGATCTGATGTATCAGATGATAGATCAAGTCAAGGGAAAGATGAGGAATGATGTGACCAAGAGCAAATTATGGCCATTATGCAATAGCCACTGCCTGATGCAGATATATCTACATTGTGCAAGATTCATTTTGGCCTCTATCATATAATAATACTCACAATTTATATTTAGACACTCTTATTGGCTCAGTGGGCCCTCAGTGACATGGATGCTGATCTATGCATAGTCAAGAAGGAGCTTTTCACTCTTACAGCATCCCTACTTCCAAAGAAGTGCAAAGGTGTGCTAGACAAGTCAGGCTCAGTCAATGAATCTGTTGATTGAGTAGCCAAAAAGTTTGCCATATTATACCGCCTATGGGTCATTCATAGACTTTTCCCAATCACAAATAACCCTGGTGTTGGCCTTACTGCTGTGTCATGCTGGGCTTCACCCAAGGCAAAGCATGATGCGATCATCACTGAACTGTTCATGATCATGCCCAAAGCTTTAACTAAGGAGATACAGTGACTTTCAAAATTGAGTTAATATTTTGAGATTTTGGAGTATTAGCTATATAACTCAGAAATATGAACAAATAGAGCCAAGCCTAAATGTGCCTGCTCCTGGCTATCCATCAAAAAAAGACTTATGTAATTTGAATAAGTATCCATGGAGATATAGTCAATTCAAATTGGCAAGTCATTGACTCAATTTTGTAACCATATATCAAACCTATAGAATCAGCCAATTCTAGTACTTTGTATGACCTCCCTTGGCCTTGATCTCTGCTTGGATCCTCCTAGGCATGCTTTCAATTAAATTCTGACACACCTCTGAATCTATGTTGTTCCATACTTCTCCCACTCTATCTTAAATCTCCCATCCTCCTTTGGCATGTCTTGAATACTTGGCAAGCTCCTTTTTGATGTGATGTCAAAGGTATTCAATAGGATTAAGATCTGGAGATTGTGGAGGTTCATAACATTACCCTCCTCATAGTCCTAAAGTTCCATCTTAGGAACTGTTATCTCTGTCGTTGACGAGGTAGCCAGAGAGATCCCAAGAGGAGTTGAGTAGGTGGTCTTGGGTTCCTGGGGGATAGATAGAGGCCCCGTATCCCATAATCCCACAGCAAGTGCACTGTCATCTGGGGCAATGACATTGCACATGTCCAGGGGCAACCATATGACAGGATGGACAGGCATATTGGGGACAGTCAGGTTGTAGGTGCAACATACTTCCATACTTGAAATACTGGGGTTGGTGGAGAAAACTGTTAGAAGGGGGGTGGTTGGCAAATCCCATAAGATCGGGATGACCATCCACTGTGCCAGTATGATTGGCAAGAGGAGTGTCCCTAGTGGATTCAGCATGGGGAAGGGCAGGAGAGAGAGGGCTCCTTATTGTAGCTGTTCCCAATGGAGGGGGAATATGGATCATATATGTTATGCTGTGTAACAAGTAACATATTCCTGAGTAATCAACCCTGTGTGATTACTGGACTAGCCAGACTTGAGGGGAAAATACCTCCTGAGGCCCAAAGATTCCTTGGACTGGGGACCGACAACTAGCTTTAACGTAGAGCCTCCCTTGGGGTTGGAGCTGCTACTCTACGACCAATGTCAGAGTCTTAGACTTTGGGGATGGTGGCACAATCTGAAAGAAGGGCAGACCTATCCTATACGGGGGTCAGTGGTGGAGTCCTGACCAATACAGGTGCCAGTGATGCAGAGTCCTGGGCTTATACAGGCCAACCTCTGTTGGCATTGGTGTTGCCATTGGCTAGCAATGCGAGCGAAGCAGCCGGCAACGAGGCCACACCAGTGTGAGGTGATGAGTAAGATGATCACAAGCACTGTGGTGATCACCTCCAGAGTGGGCGCAGGCTTCTGAGGTGAAGTGGAACCGAGAGCTGGGAGTGCTGGTAGATTACACAGGAAGTTGTGTAGATCTAGGTTGGGATTTACATGAAGGGTGGACGCCCGTATAAATAGGCCTTCCCTATTCAGGGCAGGCTTCGTATCGTATATGGTAATTGTAAGTATTACCAGAAAGGATCATATCATGGGTCAAATGAGGAAGGTGGAATACTGGGCTGTGTGTAAGAGAACACAGCTGAGGAGGCAATGTCTAGGATTGTATCAGAGGTGAAATACATAGAAGGTGAAATAAAGAAGGCTGTGTCACAGCCATAGCTGATGCATCACTCAGAAAGGGAGTTCCGGATGGGGTGATGCTTGTGTGGGTGTTGCAGGGGAATCCCGGGTAGTCGGAGGGATCAAAGAAATAGGTCATCCCAGAGTCCGGGAGGAGGTGAAGGGAGAGAAAAAGATGTACCCCCCTTCTGTAACCGCAACAGTATAGGGATGGGAGAGTCCCAAGGAGAAGAGGACACTTCCAGTTCAATGTAGTCACCAAGGTGGTTCTGAAATGGCTGGTTCTGGTATGGTGGGGATGCTTTGCTGGGAGGAATTTGGAGTGTCAATGGAGGTGTTGACAAGGGTATCTTTTGAGTCTCCTGCTGTTGATCCAGTTGTTCCTGGAGTCTCCTCACAGTTTCTGTTAATGTTTGAATTTCCCAATTGAGTGGGAAAAGGAAATGGAGTTCCAGCCCTATGGCTATGTGGGTTGCCTGGGGATGAGTCTGTGGGGGCAAAGAAAACTTCTCTTTGTTCATCAGACAGCATGGAGAGAATGGGTTGGAGATTTTGAGAGATGAGAGAGAGTGGAAGTAGGGATATTGCGAAATCAACTCCCTTGATGTAGAGAAGGTCAAGGAGGAGATCCTGGAGGCAGAGGAGTTCAATGGTGGTGGTGAGAGCTCCCTGTGAGGGAGTTTCACTTGTTGAGCTCTAGACAGTCCCAGCAAGAATAGTGCGAAGGGCCACCTAGACTTTATAAGCATGAGTTACTTGGATGAGTGTGTTGTTTACTGCAAAGAGAGGGAGTCCTTTGAGAGCACGAAGGGTTTCAGTACTTTGAAGGGTGGTGGCATAGAAGATATGGTGGGTGAAGACTAGGAGACATTGGATTCTTTGGAAGAGGGGGATCTGGGCTATTCACTAGTACTCATGGTGATATGGGCAGTAGTCGATGTGGCAAAAATATGCGTGGGTGGCAGCATGTTGGGGAATATCAAGGTCAGGGTGGCATACTTGGAGGTGGGCTTGGATTAGGGCATGTTGGGCTTGTGAGATGGTGATCAAGAGGGAAGAGAGATCTTGAGGCATGGGGTTTGCTCAGAGTTTGAGCCACCTTTTATATTCCTCCAGAATACTCTTGGCGTTTCCCAAGTTGGACTCAGATTCCCAAGTCCATTCGGTGGCAGTGTATCCTTCCAGTGCACCAAGTATTGCCTTCATCTGGCAATCCCCTTGTGGTTAACGATGCTGTGCACCTCATATTCCTCTTCCATTCCAATCAGTTCTGAAGATGGTCAAGGGTAATTTGGTCCATGCTCCAGAGTTTCCTTATATGGGGACAACAAGGAGGCATGGAATATGTTGTGGATCTTCCATTGGAGTGGGAGTTTTAGTCAGTAGGAGATGGATGATATCACTTATATGATTTCAAATGGTCCAGTTTGTTTTAGGGAGAGTTTCTGGGAGGGAACCTGTAATTTTAGATTCTTAGCTTCTAGCCAGACTTTATCTCCAAGTTTCCATGGTATGAAGTGGGAGAGGGTTCTCTCTTTCATTCATTGTTGTGCCAGTTTGTGTGTGGCTTCCGCTTCTGATCAGGCATCCTCTAATCCAGAGAGGTGAAAGGAACTTGCAACGAGCAGAAGAAAGAAACCTAGACCTAATATCTGAGGCGTTGCTAACTAAAGCAATATGCGACAGAGAGAAAGGCAATTTCAAGGCTAGGGGAAACATGGTACTCTACCAGCTACTTATATATACTACCGGTAGTGGCGCACGGACCGTGCTATGCTATGACGTCGTAGGGTACTGGGTATGACATCACAGGAACGAGGAAATGTCAGTGTCCAATGACAAAAGAGAGAAACGATGGAATGAGATGCGCGTGGTATGCACATGTAAGTGAAATGTAGTCCAGAACGCTCTAGGCGTGGCTACGTGTGATATTTCTAAGGGGGAACTAAATAGGAATGGAAGCGAGAAATGAGTGAAAGAATGATGCGTAAGGCATCGCATAGGGTGACCAATGGGTCTGGTATCGAGACAGGATCGTATCGGGTGATAGATCGGGTCTTGTCTAGGTCTTGTGATCTGACATTCGCCTGATCAGTACTTGGGTTAATCTAGCGTGGGCTTGATTAGTACTTGAGGACGGTATTGTGGGATAGCGTCGAGAGTGATCTGTGGCGTGGGCCAGTGATCGGGGCGAGCGGGGGATTCGGGGATCTGGAGGCGGGCTCCTGATTAGTACTTGTGTAGCGTACCGAGCTCTGCGTCAGGTACTGTCTACGGGTGTCGTGCATGTAATGAGCATATACGTGACAGAGGGGTTTCTGTCATCGTACGGTGTTGTGTCACGTGATGTGGCTACCGAGCGCTGCATCAGGTAGGTCCACAGGGGGTGGCGTAGTTTATAGGCGTGCGGGCCTTGCTTGTGGCCATGAGGCTGGGGATTAGCCGTGAGGCTACTTGGTGTCGTAGTGTGGGGGATACGACGAGGATGTCGCTAGTGAAAGCGTACATGGGTGTAGTCGGTGGTGTGGTGTATCATATGGGGGCGGGTACGATGAGTGGCTACTCTAGGTGTATGCGAGGTGAGGCTAGGATGGAGTTTGGTGGGAGTAGGCGAGTGTATCATCTATAGGTAGTGCGGAGGTGTAGGTAGGGGTGCTAATAAATAGGTGATATCGTCTGTGATCGTTTCAAGAGGCATTGTTCCAAGGCTGGAAGGAAGGTTTTTCCTAGTGGAGGATATGATCTGGGTTCATATCTGAAAATCAAGGAGAATGGGAATCTTCCCATTATGGAGTGTTTGGCAGAGTTGTGAGTGAACTCTGCAAAAGAAAGGAGTTCCAGCCATTTCTGGGGTTAGCTATCACAGAAGATCCATAGGTAGGTTTCCAGTTCTTGGTTGTATCATTCAGTTTCCCCATCAGTCTGTGGGTGGTAAGCTGTTGAGAGGGCTATATTATAATTCAGCAATCTTGTAAGTTCCCTTGCAAAGGTGGATGCAAATTGAGGTCCTTGATCAGACACGATTTTGTCATGTAATCTATATTGTTTAAATACATTTTTAAAAAACAGGTGGGCTATGCCTGCAGCATCCACCATTTTCATGCAAGGGGTGAGAATTACCCCCTTACTAAGGCCATGGTCAACCACAACCATAACAGAATCAAATCCATTCACTGGGGGAATGTTGGTGAAGAGATCCACTGAAAGGTTTTGAAATGGATGGTGTCCTTCAAAAGGCAAATGGGGTGGTCAGCAGTACTGTGGGATGAGTTTGGACTTTATTACTTTGACAGATGGCACAGCTGGTGACGTATTTTCAAATGAATGTAGTGAGTCTAGGCCACCAGTAATCTTTGGCCAGGAGAGTGGTGATGTGAAGGTGTCCTTCATGCCCTCCTTCAAAGAAGGAATGGACAGATGATACCAGCTCCTGTTGGGCTGGTCCCAGGATATACATTTGATTCTTAAAGTATAAGTTGCTGTTGTCAAAGGTCCAGTCTTCCACATTTGATCTTCCAAAGAGGGGTTTGTCTTTCTCCATTTGTTCCAGGGCAGAAAGAATTAAGGGGTCAGATGAGGAGGATCCCTTAATTTTCTCAGCTAATGCCAGGTCAATCATTTGGACTTGATGATTGAAGGCATCAGATAGAAGAAGTTGGACATCATCATTATCTTTGGAAGTATCAATTTCATCTTGACACAATAGGGTGTCAGCAGGGGCCATTTTGGTTTCTAACAAGGTGTGGTAGACCATGTTGTAGTCTTGTAGAAACAGGAGCCACCGTGCTTGTGAGGTTTTTATGATCAGTTAGCACCATCATGGGGTGGGGCGATCCAAGGAGATATTGCCACCATTCCTTTAGGCCTCATATGACAGCCAATAGTTCCTTGTCATATATGTCATAGTTTCTCTCTGCGGGAGAGAAAGTCTAGGAGAGATAACCACAAGGTTGCATATCTCCATTGTTGTTGATCTGCATGAGTATCACTCCAGATGTGGTGAGGGAGGCATCAATCATAAGGGTGAAGGGTTTGGACGAATTGAGAGATGAACTTGTCAAATCCCTTTGGATCCCTTTTGTCTTGTCGAAGGGTTCTGAGTTCTGCCATGGCTAGGTTGCTAGTGTTGTGGGGGGTGAAGGTGAGGGTGAAGGCTTTCTTTATTTCGAGATAGGATTTGTCTGCATCTGGCACCATGTTGTCGAGTAACCTGGTTAACCAGGCTTCTGCAAATGCTTTTCCTCTTCCCTTGGAGATTCTGTTCAGCAGGCTAAGCCTTTTGGCTTCCTCTAAGAATTTGTCTGGGCCTCTGAGATGGAAGTATCCTTCCATTGCCATGAGCCATCTCTTGGCATTGTTGATCTCGCCAGTGAACTCCTCTGGCAGTGTAGCTTTAATTTCAACCATGTCTTCATCATCTGAGTCTTTGTCTGGTTGGGAATTTCCTGGGAGGTTGGGATCTGAACTAGATCTTCCACTTTGATTGCGGTAGAATGGATCTGGGGAATCTACTCTAATGAGAACTGGTTGGGGAGCCAAGCCAAGCCATGAAGCAGCAAGGTGAGGCGTTACCGGTGGTAAGGCGATAACGCTGTTGCCTCGGCAAGGGATTACCTAATGGGTTGCACTAGAGATATTGTCTACCGGTCGAGTACCACTTCGCTGGCAGTGTCTAGCCTTAGCTAGCACCCTAGTACTTATCTACACTAAAGGTCCGTCATGGGTTTCGACCTTTTGGTCTCATCAGTAGGGGTGCACACCCCTAAACCCACACCACCTTAGCTAGGACTAACTGGCATTAGTACACCTCAGCACAATTTTGTATTGTTCTGGGCAGACTGGTTCCAGAAATTTCCTTTTCAGGACTTTGCCATACTAGAGAAATTCTTCCACTGATGGGAACTGGTTGGAATGTGGGCAGTGGGATAGGATCTGCCAATGGGATCATGGTTCAAAAGTGGAGACCACCTGGAAAATCTGGTCACCTGGGTGGATCTGGAAATGTATGGGAAGGGGGGTTGTTGTTGTGGGAAGATGACCCTGGAATCCTTCTTATTGAAGACATTTCGGAGGTAGGAGTGGAAGCCTGTGTTGATGTGGCCTCTTCTTCTTGGTCCTGCCTCTATAAGAGCTAGGAGAGGTTAATTCTGTGCAGTGCGTAGAGTGAGGGCCTATCCTCTGATAGGCAGTTCTATTCCTGAATAGATGGGAGTGTTGGACTAGATAGTCGCAACAATGTATAACCTTGATCTTTTGTTACACCAGGTAACTTGGTGATACATTTCCTAGTTAGCTGAACTTGAGCAAATGGCTCCCTAGACCCAAGTTCCTGAGATATGGGGACTGACAACTAGCTTTATGTAGAGTCTTCCCTAGGGCTGGAGTCTCTCTACGACCAATGGCAGAGTCTTGGGTTTTGATGATAGTGGTGCAGTCCTATCGTTTGCAGGCTAATACTCTGCAGTGCAGAACATATCTGCATTGGTGTTGCCACTGGTTAAGCACACAAGGGGACAGCAAGGATATCGCACAAGTGCAAGGTGAATATGAGGAGTATCACAAGCACTAGGATGATCACTTCCAGAGTGGATGTAGACATCTGAAGTAAGGTGGAATCTGGAGTTGGGTAGATTACACAGGATATGGTGTAGATCAAGGTTGGGAGATACAGGGATCAACTAACTATATATAGGGCTTACCCCTTTAGGGCAGGTGTAAGCGGAGTTACTATAAGTAAAAAGGAGAATTGAATCTGGGATGAGGCTGGGAGTGGTGGAACACAGGCTATGTACAAGAGAGCATAGCCAAGGAGGCAGTATCTGATATGAAGCATAGGTTAAGAGTAAAATGGGAAATGAAGGAGACACAGGATGGAGAGGATAGCCATCAGAGAGATCCAGGATCTCGCAGATGGTCATTCACTGCCCTAGAAGGCAGTGTCATTGAGGGAAGTACTGAGTGCTAGGTGTTCTCCCATAAGGAAGCTTTTCCATGTTGTCTCCGAGGAGTGAAATGAGAGGTCTTCCCACAAGTTGTCGATGACTGGAGATGAAGGGAGTATGAAAGGGAGGGAAAAAGGTGTACCCCCTTCATTGTCTGTAACACTCACCAGTTGCAGCCTTTCATCCTTTGTCATCTCACTTACATATCTCATCAATCCATCCTTCAACATTATCCACTTCATCTTCAGCAACATTGACATTGCCCAGTGCTTGCTCTGTTCCCATGTTAATCAATGCCTTTGCTTCCTCCTCTGCCAAGTCTTGCCACAACTCGTTCAACTCGTCATTCCTCCACATCCTTTTTCACATCAAACAGCTGAACCAGTGACTTGGCCACCAGATTCACAATATGAAGAAAACAACAAGTATGATTAGCAGCACTGGCAAACATGAATATACATAACTGTAAGTTCACTCATTTCGTCAACCATTACACTGTTGTTTGAGGCATTGTCACATGTTACCACAAGTATCTGGCACAGGTTTGCTTAGTGCACTGTAGGTTTTAACATTCATTCAAAACTAACTTTATTAGTTAATCCAAACTCTTCCAGCATTGACACAAATGCTGTCACCAGCTTGAGTCCTGTGTGTGACTAGCAAGGTTGGTTCAATAATAACATATTCCATAAAGAGGTAAGGCCTTTCACCTTGGCAACCTCAATGATATCTAAGGGCATGCACAGCACCTGCCCTTTGTGCTCCAAGTGCACCAAAAATGCAATGAATGCACAATGGTTCAGTGATGTTCATGTGTCTGTCATGAAATTCAGTTTGCCATCATATTACTGATAAGTAAATTAGTACATTCTCTCAATTAATTCACATATGGCTAACCCTTAACATTCAAGCAATTCAAATATGAGTGCATGCAAAAACAAGATGTGCATCACGGGATATAGTCACATAAGATGGTATATAATACTCAGGGCAGCCAGTTTTCATGAGACACTGAAAACCATGGTTTTTGACTATGGAAAATGATTGTAGACTTTCAGTGGTCCAGCACATGACCTCTGCCCTGAAAACAGCAGCATTATTTAAGGCTGATGTGTCCAAGGGTTCAAGCTCATCTCATGTCTGTTATGGTTACTGAAGGGGGTACATCTTTTCCCCTTCCCTCACCTCCTGTAGGACTTTGGGATGATCTATTCTTCGACTCAGACCAGGGATTCCCCCGCAACACCGACTCAGGCATCGCCCCATCTGGAACCTCCTTTCTAGGAAGTTACTTGTAACTCCCTTTTCAGGAAGCTACCTGTTTGGTCTGGACACTGCCTTCCTTATTTCATTGATACATGCTTTCTTCCTTCTTGATCTGATCACAGACATTGCCTCCCCGGCTGTGCTCTCTCATGCATAGCCCAGTGTTCCTATTCCCCATTTTGACTTATGCCTTGATCCTTTTATAGTAATCTTTCGTCTGTGACTTACGATTACTATATTCAATATGAAGTCTGCCCTAGATGGGTGAGGCCTATAAATAGGGATGTGGGCCCTTCATGTAACCTTAACCTAGATCTACACTCCTTCCCATGTAATCTACCAGCTTCTCCTGCTACCAGTTCCACTTCACCTCAGAAGCCTCACTCCCACTCTGGAGGTGATCGCCCTTGTGCTAGTGATCGTCTTCCTCATCACTGTGCACTTGTGCGGCTTCGTTGCTGTCACCCACTCCTAAAGCTTTGGCAACTCCAATGACCAACAAAGGTTGGTCTGTGCAAGGCCAGAACTCTGCCACCGCCCTTCATTGACAGAGGTCAACCCGTATTGGTCAGGACCTGCCACTGACCCCACAAGCCCGGGACTCCACCACTGGCACTAGGCCATGTAAGCCCAGAGATCTAGTTTCTGGCCTCCGCATCTGGTCTGCCTTTCCTTCTCGGAGGATCGTGCCACCGTTGGTAAATCCAAGACTCCACCATTGGTCGTAGAGGTAATGACAGAACTCTACGTAAAGCTAGCAGCGGTCCCCAGTCAGAGGAATCATTGGGCCTCTGAAGGTATTTTCTCCTCAAGTCCTGCTAGTCCTATAATTAAACAGGGTTGATTATACGGGAACATGTCACATTGTTACCTGGCATAACAATGTCCTGTTGTGTATGTGACCAGTTGGAGTATGTGACTTTGCCATTCCCCTTTCTCTTGAACACTGCGGTAATGGATCCATCACATGCAAATGTTTTAACAATCTTGGTACATACTTTATCAGCATTCTTGGCCTGATCAGTAGTTGACAAAACAGTGGGTCCCCAGCCATGGCATGCCTTCACATGTTTGTGCAGATTACTGGTCGACCAGGCATCTTGAATGTCATGTAGTGACAGACCATGGCCTTACAACCACATGCACTGCACTTGAAGTCATATGCATGCCAGCCATTGACATTGATGATGCTTGGCTTTGCCACAAAAAAAGCATACACAGGTGAGACCCACTCCTTCATTAGATGAGCTGCAGGTGTCATTCAACCCCTCACAATCTTCATTTAAGTGGCAACATACCCAACTCATCCTCTGGGCCTATCGGCTTTGGCCTGGGGAATGCTGAATCTTCTTATTCAGTTACATCATTGTCTGAATCTTTGTTAAGGACATCCTTGACCATTGCCTGTTTAACTGAAGAAGGTAGTGATGCTCAGGCCTGCTCAGCAGACTGCAGTGCCAAACAAGCCTTCTTGGAAGCCTTGCCATCTCCATATTGATTATTCTTTTGCTTCTTTGCCTTTTGCTGCTGTTCTTCGTGTGGTGCCTTTGCTTTGTCTGTCAGCTTCATACTACATTTGGGTGCCTCTGCAAACATCTTGCCACTCAGTCCTTGAATGACAATGGTTGAAGGATGACAGTTGAGGCAATTTTCATAGCCATTTATAAGCCACTTTAACATGTCACTATTTTCTCCAAAGGCTATGCTCTCCATTTCAATAGATTATATAGTGTCTGTATCCACAGCTGTACTAGTACATACCCTTGTTATGAATATAGATATGGATATGGGTATCTAATAGCTATACCTGTATCCATACCCATGACCCGCACAGGTTACCCATATCCAGGTTCTTGCCTAACTATTGTTGACTCAGAGGACAGTGCTCCTCAGAGAAAAGGCAAAGAGAAGGTGCTACCTGTAAGGTTGACTGGCAATGCTTTGTCCCTCTCTGACTCAGACAAGGTGCAAGAGGTGCCTCCTGCTGCTGTGAATAAGAGGTACTTGCATAACTGAAAGGGACAAGCTTGAACACAGGCCAAGCATGCCATTGCAGTTTTTGACTCCAATAATTTGGACAACAAGATACAAGATATTAGCTCATCTTTGGGTTCAGAATTTCTTTCTGATAAGGGGAAGGGCAAGGAGGATGAGGGTACAAGCAATGCTAACGAAGAAGAGACCTCTTAGGGTTAGACATTACAACAGTTTTGGAGGTCATTGTAACAATATATTGGCCTTGGATGATGGCAGGGTGCTGGTATCTCACAAGTGAAAGGCCAAGGTTGATAGATCAAACCATCCTGTGAAGACTCAAAAGCACATCATTGTTGAGGTCCCACACCCTTCCTTTAGAACCGACAAAGGTAAAGCTTCAGAATGGGCTAGAAAGACTGGAAAGAGAGGCAGCTGCATCACCTGCTTCATTTGAGGATAAGGTGAGTGTATATATGTAACTTTGAGATTCTTTGCCACTAATTATTGCAAGTTCTTTCATAATTGTGGCTTCTCCACTATATCTATGGTGATCAATATGAAGAGTGTTATTGAACCTATGACTCATGAATGTCCCAAGCCCCATGTTCTTACTAAGGATTTCATTGGTACCTCTAACATATACAGTGGCTCAAAAAAGTGTTCCAATGTTTGACTATTTTGCAAAGACTTGACATTTGCAAAAGAACCAAAAGGTATTAGCCCTAACCCTTGCTGGACCATTGATAGCCCTAATCCTTGCCCTGAAGATGAGCCCTTAGTCATGTGAGTTGGTTGTCATGGTACTGAGTTATAGCCATATTAAAAGGATATGTCATTGGGACACTTATTTGACCCTGATATTATCAACTATCATTTAGTAAATAACATAACTCCAAA
>JAGTXK010000022.1:0-194535 GCA_019096195.1 Boletus sp. NGJ
TGCCGGTGGCGGAGTCCCGGTCTTACTGGGTCAGTGGCGGAGTCCTGACCAACGACGACCAACACCTGTTGGTCGTTGGAGCTGCCGAAGCTTTAGAAGCTGGTTACGGCAGCGACAGCGCACAAGTGCGAAGTGATGAGGAAGATGATCACGAGCACGAGGGCGAGCACCTCCAGAGCGCGGGGTAAGGCTTCTGAGGTGAAGTGGAACCTTTAAGCGGGAGAAGCGAGGCTTGTTAGATTACACGGGAAGATGTGTAGATCTAGGTTAGAGTTTACATGAAGGGCCCGCGTCCCTATTTATAGGCCTTACCCCTCTAGGGCAGGCTTCGTGACGAATATAGTAATATCTAGTCTCAGACAAGAGATTACTATAAGTGGATCTAGGCATGAATCCAGAATGGGAAGGTAGGAATACTAGGCTATGCGCGAGAGAGCATAGCCGAGGAGGCAATGTCTATTGATCGGATCAAGAAAGAGGAAGGCATGTATCAGTGAAATAGAGCGGCAGTGTCCATACCAAACGGGTAGGTTCTTGAAAAGGAAGTTATGGGTAACTTCCTAGAACGGTAGTTCCGAATGGGGCGATGCCTGAGTGGGTGTCGTAGGGGAATCCCAGGGGAATCCCTGGTCAGAGTCGAAGAAGAGGTCGTCCCATAGTCCTACGGGAGGAGAAGGAAGGGGAAAAGAGGTACCCCCTTCGGTAACCGTAACAGTGCCGATTAGAAATTGGTATAGTGTTTGAGTCCATGTTGGATTCTGAGTCAGACAGTGCCTTCTTGTTGGTACTGGGGTTAATGTCGAGGCCATTCTTTGAATGCATGGTGGGTCTATGCTCAGTCACCTCCTTTGCTTTTTCCTTTGCATCGCTTTTCGTTACCTTCAACAGCTTCTTTTTCTTGGGTCCCTTATCCCTTGACTTTGTGTCCTTTACCTTTAACTTTACTTTAGCAATAATGGTCTTTTTCGTCTCACTTACTACCTTTGACTTTGACTTTGGCTTCGCTTCCCCATCTGTCCTCTTTGTTCTTGGTTTGACTCTCTTCTCTCTCACCGACTCCATCTCATTGTTGCTTTCCTGCCCTTTACTATCTGTTCCAGAACATTTACCTTCATCAACTAAGTCACTGGCATCAGATTTTTTAAAGGTATCACTACTATATGTTTTTTGACTGCTTCTAGATGCATGATCTCCTCGTTTCTTGTGGTCGTTAGTAAATAGAGCATAGTAGTATAGTGATAGAACATTGCTTACTGTCAATATCACTGCCACTTTCCGTTCCCATGCAGATTGGTTCCTTAGAAACTGAGCTATCATATCATGAATGGCCCAGCCGCCCTTGTATCTTCTTAGTGTACATGATTTTGATTGGGCCTTGACAAATATAAGCGTAAAGTGTGCATATATGCACATAAACTGAGTGCATTACTCACCTTCAGGACAATCTGCTCAATCAGTAACTTATTTTTTTGCTGGGTGAGTGTGAGGCTGGTGTCTAAGTGTTTGGTGACGAGCTTTCGAATGATATCCTAGAAATAGTTTAGCTTCCAAGTCAGGGCTGATAAATCTCAGAATACATACACATAAAATATTATAGTGGACTTTGTGGGAACTAAGACCCATCGCGTCAATCAGTAAGTACCCATCACCTTGTCCTGCACATCCCTTTGGCTTTGGAATTATATTTTGAAGAATATCTCGCCAGCTTTCTGTTTTGTGGTGATGTTTCTCAGCTTGCTCCTTACCTGCAAAGTGTCCAGTAACAAGAAGTGGTATGTGCAGTTAGAGATGATGATCACATACAATGTTGTCTTTCAATCTCATGGTTGAGCTCTGTAAGGGATTTCACAACTACATCAAGCTGGTTTGCCTTAGCCATGCTTGCGTAGCGATACAAAGATAAGATGCACATTGCGCTCTGTCTGTTGATAGCCTGACATGGTTACATGATCAAGCCCTTAGCCAAATAAGACCTTTCACAGTCATGTATTGTGGTATGGTTAGGGTTACTAGTAGGAAGCATTGCAGTGTTGAAGATTTGAGGTAGTATGAGACTCTAACTTGCCCTCATCAACTTCTCAGCTCATCCCATATCCCATTGGTTATAAGTTGAAGATAGCTTTTTAAGCTCCCACCAACCACTACTGCCTGTCAAGTTAATCAACTTCTACAGCCAGTCACTGCCATGCATGGCTTCATCTTGTAAAAAAAAAATATTGCTGGTGCAAACCAACCTGTGGGAAAATACTCAGTTATTCTCGGCAACACCGACACTGTGCCATCATAGCCACTAAGGGAGGAGGAAGTGACATTGAGTCCTCAGAGACGCTACCCAACACAAGTGACTTGGACATGCTGCTGATGAACTATATGATCAATGAAAGAGAGATGATGAAGAAGGGTAGATATTCTAATATCTTCCATTTGTTCCACTGATTTCTTATAGTATTTTATAGGCTCTGACATTGAGATGAACAAGTGCAAATCACACAGCTTATTGGAATTGGACTCTGCCTTGTCTGCCAATGAAACAGGACTGGATGAAGACTCCAAGTCAGGGTCAGATGATGGTCAATTGGACAATGACTGGGATTGGATAGAAGATGATGTGTTTGACGATGAATTCACCGATCTGTTCAAGTAGAATTTGTTAGATGATCTGGATCTCACAGTGGCCCAGTCGAATGAGCAAGATCTGTTTGATTTCCATATGTTAGACACCAGCTGTATGTCAGGCTATGCTAAACAATTGTTATCTAGGCAACAAAGTCCTTACTAATGATGATTGAGACAACATCTGCACATTCAACTTTCTGCTTGCAAGTGGAATTTCCCATTGAGCGTTTGAGCTGATATGCATCTCATTCCGTCGTAAAATCAACATTGCCTCAAAATTTGTTATCCTCCATTGAATTGCTGTTTTGTCAGGCATAAAGCCTGTCCTCTATGACTATTGTCCCAACTCATGCATTGCATATATATTCACCACCAATACTGTCCATTTTGCCAAGAACCATGCCTGAAACACAATGGACAGCCTCATTGTCAATACCTTTACCTTTCTTTAATTCCCCATCTCCAGGGCTTTTTCTCCAGCACTGACATGATCAAGAAATTGTCGTATTGTAGCTCATATCAGTGAACAGCGAGACAAATATCAGACATTTTCGATGGTGATCACTATCAACATCTTCTACATCATCATGTTGTTGTTGACGGTGAGAAGTTGAACCACCGGTACTTCTCAGACCCACGTGACATTGCCTTGTCACTTTGTACAGACAGCTACCTGCTCCAAAGGCGATGACGAGGAGGGCCATCAGTGACTCCTATCCTACTGCAAAATTACAACCTCCCCTCTCAGATTCGGATGCGACTTTGCAACTTGATATGTCTTGGAATCATTCCTGGCCCATGTCAACCCAAAGACATTGGATCCTTTCTATGCCCACTTGATAATGAAACGGCAGAACTTGTGTATGGTGTGCCAACATTTGACACAGTAGAAAAAAACATGTTTCAGATGCATACATATATTATTTTCAAACTCAGTGACATCATTGCAATTGAGAAGTTCATGCAAATCAAAGGCCACAATGCAATTTATCCATGTTGGTCATGTAAAATACAAGCTGTTCGCGGCACAGGAAAGATGTACTACATTCCTCTTCAACCCCCGAAACAAATTGGCTCATTGATCCAAATCCAAACAGAGTGGAGAGTGGACAATCTCCCCATCTGAAGTCATCAAGAGTTTATCCATATTGTCAACCAGCTCAATGAAGCAACGACAAAGTCTGAGAGAGCCAGAATCGCAAAGGAAATTGGCATCAAGGACCTTCCCACTCTGTGCCGCATTGGTGCCTTGGATTACACTCGCAGCATCCCTTGGGAATGGTTTCATTTGCTTTTGGAGAATGTTATTCTGAATCTTGTAGACTTTTGGACTGGGCAATTCAAGGAGCTCAATGGAGAAGACGAGAAGTTCAAGATTAGTCAACACATCTGGGAGGAGGTCGGAAAAGAGACTGCCGCTGCAGTGGAAAACATCCCTGCTCCATTCGTGCAAGTCCTGAGCAATATTGCCAGTGAGCGGTCACTCTTCACTGCAAAGTTATAGTGTTTCTGATTTGTCTATCTCGCACTGATTCTTCTCAAGGACTGCTTTTTGAAAGAAAAGTACTACAAGCACATGTGTGAACTCATTGACATCATGAAGATTACACTGCAGTTTCGGTGTACTATTGAACAGGTCAACGACATCAAAGAACATCTTATTGGATGGATAGAAAAGTATGAAAAGTATGCTTTATAGTTGATCTGGTGCACTTGGGTCTAATCAGAGCTAGTAGATATTACTATCAGTACAAAATTGAACACCTATCAACCTGTACACTGACGATTCACAGGCTCCTCCACATCGCCCAAGATATCCAATACTGTGGACCTGTGTGAACGACTTGAACATTCTATATGGAGAGATTCTGCAGCATGCTTCAGCATGTATGTTGGTCCCAGGCATGCCCATGGAGTAACTTGGACATCTCCCTTGTTCATATGGTATACCTCGAACAGCTCGCTATGCAATTCGAACTATCTGATGAGCTTGTCTTTGGAGGAAACTGTGTTCATAACGTCCTGCAGAGCAAGTATCATCACTGACGTTCATAGCCTTCAAGCCACAGTTGGTCTTGTGCAAACTCGCAAAAAGTGGGGAGTGGTTGATAGGTTGTTGGGAGGGGTAGCTACAAGCTTCACCAATGAGTATATGAGGCCGCAGGGCAGTAAGAGTGAAAGTGAAGACGAGTTGTTTATGGACAAGATAATCTGACAATATAACAAGCATCAAATTCATGCGCTAATAGTCATTTCGAACAAAGACTGCTCTAGGCTGATAACCAGTGTTAGTGATGGGACTGAAGATGAGTATCATCAACTAGCCTGGGATTGAAGATCATTGGTGAGTGTGACCAACACCACAATCCAGTGTCAGGCTGATGACACTAATAAGATGTGGCCAAGCAATCAGTCACAAAGACATTCAGTTCAGCGTGATCATTGTCATCGACACCAATTAAGTGTGACTTTACTTCCCTCAGTGTCATTTGGTTGCATGCATGAGTACTTCTACTCACTAGGATAGGATTCAACTACTCCAAGTACATCATTGTTCCACAACTTCATGTTGTTCCACTGTTGTTCCATTCATGCATGTGCAATCATTAACAATTTTAATGTACATCACATATATTTCACCTCCATTGATACCATACGGAAAGCTCTCCATTCTATCACACTCAGTTGTCGTCTTCAAGCTAAATGGTATGAACTGACATTTGTTCTCTCATCCTTACAACATTCCTCAACACAGTAAATATGATGTAAAATTTATGCTATTCCCCCTTGTACTTTGTTGTTGAATTACTCTCCATCTTTGGGGCCAGGGGTGCCTGGAGGGCAATGCTATATGCATTATGAGATATATTCAGTAGCATATCAGTCATGCATTGTGACAAAGTGACAGTCACAGGATGTAACAAAGTAGCTACGTGTTCAGGTCGAAGGATTGGCAACTTGGGCAGGTGAGGAATGCATCTAAAGTAGTTTGTCTGGTATGGGGAAACTCTTCCCGATGAAGGCAAACATGAAAATGACAAAGATTTGTCAGTAAGTTGAGTGGAAGGTCTGAAGAGGAGTCTCTGTGCTGTAAACATGCCTCCATGAGTTTCTTGCAATTCCACCACCTCTCAAACCACCTCAGCAACAATTGCTTTGTCCCCTCCTGGCCTATCAAAAATGTCAGCTAACACTGAATCCTAAGTCTCTGCTTCTTCTTTGGGTTCAAGGAACTTGTTAAGTGTTGGTGGAGTCCCAAAGATATGGTTTCAAGCTTTGAGGTCCAAAATTGACTGTGTGACATCATTTTTGACAGCCTCAAGCTGTGGGACTGCAGGGCATGCAGGAATGCGAATCTTGAGTCCAGTCAGGTTGGCTGCAGCATGTGCAAGCTTCTTGATTGCTGGAGTGGCTACATCTGTGTCATTTTCGGCATCTGTGATGGCTTTGAAAGCTGGTTGCCAGTCAGAATCTTTGTAGCAAGTCCCCAGAGCATCTTTGACACTTTGTTCAGCATTGGGTAGTCACATGTCAGTGGCTGCGAATTCCCACAGGATTGCCCATGCAGTGGGATCCGCATGAGGTGGGATCGTAACTGGATCTCTGTATGAATCAAATTCAGTGGATATCAATGTCCATTAATGCAGCACTCATGGTTGAATCTGCATGTGATTCCAGCAGTTTGCAATTGTTTGCTGTGAAACTTGATTCCACGCATGTTGCATCAGTAAATACAGAATTTCGTCATAGTGCTCATAGTGCCATAGTAGTTTTATAGTAGTCATAGTAGTTTCATAGATAACTCATAGTATTCATAGTGTCATAGTATTGAAAGTGTATTCATAGTATCCATAGTATATTCATAGTGTTCATAGTATCATAGTATCATAGTATCATGGTATTTCATAGTGTTCATAGTGTTCATAGTGTCATAGTATTGAAAGTGTATTCATAGTATTCATAGTATATTTATAGTGTTTATAGTATCATAGTGTCATAGTACCATAGCATTCACAGTACATTCATAGTAGTCATAGTCATAGTAGTAATTTTAAGCTAATCCCAATCCCAATCCCAATCCCAATCCCAATCCCAATTCTATTCCTATTCCCAAGTCAAAAGTATACAAAAAGTGTAGTCAAAAAGTGTACAAAAAGTGTAGTCAAAGATATAGTCAAATATTGTACAAAAAGTGTGTAGTACAGTGTAGCAAAAATGCGCACCAAATGTAGCAAAAGTGTAGCAAACAAAGTGTAGTAAAAAAAGCAAACAAAGTGTAGCATAGTGTAGTACAGTGTAGCAAACAAAGTGTATCAAAAATGTACCAAAAATGCGCACCAAAGTGTAGTAAAAGTGTAGTCATAAAGTGTACCAAAAGTGTAGACCTACACTCAAAAAAAATATCCATGTCCATTTTCCCACACTCAGTGTTCAAAAAGCGGACATTATTTGCCAATGTTCGTGCCACCATTCTTATGTAAACAAGCCAGACTTCAAAAACTTTCCCACACTCTCTTGTTTCTTGATTTTATCCTTTGCTACTTATTATATGAAGTCAACACTTCACTTTGTAAATCATTAGGATTAGGATTGGCATTAGGATTAGGATTAGGATTAGGATTGCTAAGCCACTATAAAAGCACTATGTATACTATGGCATCACTATGACCACTATGGAAGTACTATAAGAATACTATGAGACACTATGAGACACTATGAGAATACTGTGACCACTATGAAAGTACTATGAGAATACTATGACAGGCTATGGCCACACTATGAACAGACTATGAGACACTGTCATTGTACTATCAAACCACTATCCAGTTGGACCCTCACTATGAGCACTATGTTACTGTCCAGTACTGTCCAGCACTGGACAGCTAGTTCTGTTTTTACTGATGTGAGCCATCATCATCCCTTCAAGCAGATTGATCTTGTAGATTTCATGTTCACCTGCGTCATCAAGCTCAATCACTCAATGGCAGAATTCATGGCAATAAAGTGTCTTGAGTCCATCTGCAAAAATAACTGTTACTATGTAGCACTATATAGTCTATATAGCATCTGTACTGTGGTAGTCTCCCTCAAAGTACCTATGCTCAGATACTGCTCATGGCGCTCAACTAATCACTATATAGTGCTACATAGGCTATATAGCAACCATTCTCACCTTGGTTTTCTTCACTATATAGGCTATGTAGTGCTATGTAGTGCAGACATTTCTTTTAAGACTATATTGTTCACGTAATGAGTGTTATTGCACAACTGTTGAATATCCATAACTGGTACAACACTGTGATGTAGCATGAGTACTAGTCTATATCAATCTCCTCACCAACCATCTCAATATTTGAATTCTCAAAACTATCTTCAGGCTCCTCTTCCACCTCATCACCCTGTTCTTCAACTACCTCATTGGCCTGTTCTTCATCTATCTCTTCCTATCCTTCTTCTTGTTTCTCGAAGTACTTTTGGATTGCATTCTTGAATGCACAATCAGGGACTGCCTGCTTTATGTCTGCCATAGTAGCAGACAGCATGTCTGCATGCACACATTCAACCATATCAGAGTGAGCCAATGTATTTAGAAGCTTGCAAGTGACTTACCAACCATTGTCATATATGAGTTGCAGTAATTTAGGAAGGAGGCCATACTCTGCAGTTGCAGTAGCAAACTTGTCAAGACAGGCCAAGTGGCTATTGTAAATACCCTTGTAATTGTTTTCTGAGAAGTTGATCAGTTCCCACTTGCTGGATGCCCACTTGTCAAGTCCACACTCAATCTAAAAACTTCATAAGGATGACAAATCATAAGTAAATTACACCTACTGCCATGAGTGTGATTGCAAACACAATGCGAGGGAATGGATAGTAGTATTATTTCCAATGAATTGCAACATCATTCTTGTTCTTGAATAACAACTTGCTGATGACTTGTTGGATTGCAGGTTTAGTGTATATTCTCCTGTGTTGGTCAATGATTGTGCCACATGTCTTGACATACATTTGAGTGAATGATGAAATGGTTACCCAAGGGACTTACATGGAAAACAAAGGCCTTGTCCCACTTGAGCCTGCACACAAGATCATAATTTTTGGTTTGTTGAAACAATCACGGACAATATCACCTATCTATTAGCACCCCTACCTACACTCTCGCACCACCTATAGACGATACACTCGCCTACCATTCACCAAACTCCATCCTAGCCTTACCCCACATACACCTAGAGTAGTCACTCGCTGTATCCTCCCCCATATGATACACTATACACCACACACACCCATGTACGCTTTCACTAGCAGTACACTAGTCGTATCTGTTACACTACGACACCAAGTAGCCTCACAGCTAAACCCCAGCTTCACAGCCACAAGCAAGGCCCACACGCCTATAAACTACGCCTCCCCTGTGGACCTACCTGATGCAGCACTCAGTAGCCACATCACATGACACAATGCCGTACGATGACAATAACCCCTTTGTCACGTATGCGCTCATTACACGCATGCCCCCCTGTAGACAGTACCTGACGCAGAGCTCGGTACACTACACAAGTACTAATCAAGCCCACACTAGATTAACCCATAGACAAGATCCGATCTATCACCCGATACGATCTCATCTCGATACCAGATCCAACAATCACCACATGTGATGTCTTACGCATCACCCTTTCATTTCCCTCCTCACCTCCATTCTTATTTATTAGTTTCCCCTTTAGATATATCACACGTAGCCATGCCTAGAACATTCCGGACTACCTTTCACTTACATGCATATACCACACGCATCTCATTCCATCGTCTCCCCTTTTCGCTATTGGACACTAACATTTCATCATTCCTGTGATGTCATACCCAGTACCCTATGACATCATAGCATAGCACGGTCCGTGTGCCACTACCGGTAGTATATAAGTAGCTGGTAGAGTACCATGTCTCGCCTAGCCTTGAAATTGCCTTTCTCTCTGTCGCATATTGCTTCAGTTAGCAATGCTTCAGATATCAGGTTTAGGTTTCTTTCTCTTGTCCATTGAAGGTTCCTTTCATTTGTACCTTGTTGTCTGCACTTGTGTTGAATCTGAACATTGTGGTAACAACAGAGTGTGCCTTTGTCTTGAATTGCCCCTGTATGTTTGAGCTTCATTTTGTAATCTGTCACAAGAATGAGCATACATGCTGAATAAAATATGTACACCTACCAGTCTGGAAATTGCCTTATCAAGGGCAATGTTGGTCTTGTGGTGTTTGCACGTAAGAGACCATATACCCTCTGCCCATTTAAATTCCTTAACACCATCAGGGAACAGGTCCTTGGTGAGCATACAGGCACCATAGAGCTCAATAGCAGTATCAATGACAGAGTGCATTGCCTGGTCATACTGGCCTTGGGGTTCTTTAGGTTGTTTTTCAGCATACCAATGGCAAGTGTTGTCAGGCTCAGAGTACCAGAGGAGTCTGTCTGCAAGTCCATAGACTTTGCATTGGAGACATCATGTGCCTCATCATCACTGCCAATAATGTTGTGCCATACACATTTCCTCAGCACTGGACTCAGACTCAGAACCTCAGCCAGCCTGAGGCTAGGGTTATCTTGAGTGAGGTCATAGCTGGTCTTATCGTCAGTGATGGACAAAGGCCTATGAAATGGCCCAGGGTTAAGATGATACAATAGAAAAATGGGACTTACTCAGGGTATGGTGTCACCTTGCACACCCTCTTCTTACCAGCAGACACAGAGTGACTCTGAGTAGTAGAGTCGTTGGTGAAGGATCCACCTTGATTGACTGCCTTGGCCTTGAGTTGTTCCAATCTAGCTGCCTGGACAGGCATCATAACACACACACATGGTGGGAGCATAGTCTATAAATATTATTATTGATGGCTTGCAAATCAAGCATGCAAACAAGGGTACTACCTTTGTGTTCATGGTGGGCTTAGCTGCCAATGTTGTGGGTGGGATAGTAGATTTACATGGAACCAGCAGCAAGAATAGATAATTGGAGCTGGCACTGGGGTGCAAGACTGGTTGGTTTTTTCTATAGCAGGTCTCAAGGTGAACTGGATGGTGGTATATAGTGTAATGACTTTGAGTGAAAATTTTCTATGAGAAAAAACTCACAGCATTGTCCAATGGGATTTGCAGAGGTTGTACAATAGAACTCACCTGTGCTTGCACTAATGTAGGCACTGACAAACCTTTAGCCTTGGCTGCCTATGCATGCTTGCATGTGTTGACCTCATAACACTTGGCATTGGTGAGCACTTGCTGCTCAGCAACTCTCTGCTCCTCTTCAGGGATGTCTGTAATCTACATAAGTAAAAAAAAAGTCAATATGGTGAAAAATTTACCTTGCATCACTTGAACCTTCTCACTTGGGTGGCACACACACCCACATGAGGTTCCAAGTGGTTGAGTGGATGGGAGGTCACCAGACATATGTAGGAAGTGGGTATGGTGGAAGTTACTGGACAAAGAAGAACTTTGGTCAGCTGTCATAAATCACAAAAAGAAAACAATACAAACAGTGTGTGGGGATGACTGAATGTATTGTGTCAGCATCATTGATTGATGGCTGTGGACTGCTGTTTGAGAACATTTTATTTGTTCTTGTCTATATTCATGCCACAAATTGCGTGCCTCCATTCAAAGCTCCAAGTTCCTGATGTCTGCGGCCATTGTGGCCAAGGATTTCCTAGTTCAAGTGGGGTATGCTGCCATATTGCACACTCATCACTCTGTCAAGCAGCTGTGCAGCATTCCACCAGTACTTTTTGTTGCATTCATAAATAGCACCCTCAGCCTATAGTTTATGATCAGCCAGGATACTCTGAATCACCAGCTGCATTTGACGACCCACCTGACCAAGGATATGGCAATGTACCTGATCTAGCGCAGGCAGGGGAAGACACCAGTCAGCATTTTCAACATTATGCATTCAAGTTCAATGAAAAGCCTACAGCCAACATACTTGGGTTAGCCAAAACCTCATTGAGATGATGAGGGATGTCCAGGTTGCCTCAGGATAAGGCTTATACTCTTCTTTTGCAGACTGAGAGGAATGGGAGTTGGCTAAGTGACTGATCACAAATGTGAACCAGCAGACAACCAATGACTTCCTGAAACTGCCAATTGTGAGTAAATCAGCACAATCTGATAGACATTACTTACTCCAAGTCATGTCACCTTCAGACATGCAACCGGACATGACCAAGCTACCAAAGTAAATATATGTTCACAAAAGTAATTGATCAACTTCCGACTGGTCCCGAATGGACTTGTGAACTTGTGAGACCATATGGTAGCATTGAAGCTGAAGCTGTGGCAGAAGACAAGGAGAAAGAACTTGAGCTCTGGATATGCAATCCAGTCACCTGCATTCACAAGTTAATTGGCAACCCATCTTATCATGGTGATATAGCATATGCACCTGAGAAGATATACACTGGCTGGGATGGAAGATGTTGCTGGTATGATGAGATGTGGACCAGAGAATGGTGGTGGGAAGCACAGGTGAGTCAGAGTGGCTATATGTCATCAGTGTACCTTACATCTGTTGTAGGGCAAATTGCCAGAGGGAGCAACCATTGCACCTATGATTTTGGCATCCGATGTTATACTGTGTAACAAGTGACATGTTCCCAAGTAATCAACCCTGTGTGATTACTGGACTAGCTGGACTTGAGGTGAAAATACCTTCTGAGGCCCAAAGGTTCCTCAGACTGGGGACCAACAGCTAGCTTTAACATAGAGCCTCCCTTGGGAATGGAGCCTACTCTACGACCAATGTCAGAGTCTTGGACTTTAAGGATGGTGGCGCGATCTAATGGAAGGGCAGACCAATCCTATACGGGGGTCAGTGGTGGAGTCCTGACCAATACGATATCAGTGGTGGAGTCCTGGGCTTACACGAGCAGACCTCTGTCTGCTACGGGCCAACCTCTGTTGGTGTTGGAGTTGCCATCTAGCGACACGAGCAGATGGCAACGAGGCCACACAAGTGCAAAGTAATGAGGAAGACGATCACAAGCACTGTGGTGATCACCTTCAGAGCGGGAGCAGGCTTCTGAGGTGAAGTGGAACTGAAAGCTGGGAGAGCTGGCAGATTACACAGGAAGTTGTGTAGATCTAGGTTGGGATTTACATGAAGGGCAGACACCCATATAAATAGGCCTTCCCTATTCAGGGTAGGCTTCATATTGTATATGGTAATACTAGAATATTACCATAAAGGATCATATCATCAGTCAAATGGAGAAGATGGAATACTGGGCTGTGTGTGAGAGAACACAGCCAAGGAGGCAATGTCTATGATCAGATCAAAAAGGTGAAATGCATGTAAAAGGAAATAGAACAGGCTGTATTACAGCCATAGTGATGTATTGCCTAGAAAAGGAGTTCTGGATAAGGCAATACTTGTGTCTGTATTGTGGGGGAATCCCTGGTCAGAGTCAAGGAAAAGGTTGTCCCATAGTCTAGGAGGAGGAGAAGGGAGAGAAAAAGATGTACCCCCTTTCTGTAACCGTAATATCTGATAAGACTGAGCTATTGTGATTTAAAGGGGACAAAAGTGCCTGGCCTGTCTACCTCAATATAGGAAATATCTTGGAAGGAGTTCATTGTCAGCCTGGGCACCATACATCCATTTTACTCAGCTACATACCTGTTTCAAAGCTGGATACATTTGAGGACAACTCAGTCACAGGTTATCACTTGTTCCACTATTGTATAAGAAGGATACTGGAGCCTCTTAAAGCCACAGGTTGGGATGGAGTCGACATGGTCTATGCAGATGGACAGATATGGCATGTGTTCTCTCTTCTTGCAGCCTACATCGGGCATCACCCAGAGTAATGTCTTGTCAGATGCTGTGCTGAGAACAGGTGTTCCAAGTGCCTCGTTCCAGCAGACCAAAGAGACACAAACACATGATTCCTCTCTCACAATCAGGCACAAACAACACAAGTCCTACACGCAAAAGCTACTGGCTAATATCCTCCCAAATTTATCACCCAGGGCCTTTGTTCAGTCTTCTCTCCCTTCTGGGCTGGCCTTCCCCATACTGACATCTTTACCTACATCTCTTCTGACATTTTACACCAACTCCACCAAGGAATCTTCAAAGACCATCTCAAGAAAATGGTATGTGAAAATCGCAGGCAAGCTAAATCTTGATGCATGCTTTTGTACAATGCCTTACTACCCAAGGCTGCATTATTGGAAAGCTGGCATCTTAAAAGTCAGACAGTGAACAGGAACTGACCACAAACAGCTTCAGTGTGTATTCACTGGGGCACTAGTTGGTACAATGCCCCATCAAGACATCATCAGAGCCAGTCACACCTTGCTCAACTTCATTTACTTGGCACAATACCAAACCCACATGGACAACACCCTCCTTGCCCTTTAGTGCACCCTAAATGATTTCCATGTGGCAAAGAATATTTTTATCCAACTTGAATGCTGAGACCACTTCAACATTCCTAAAATACATTCATTACAGCACTATGTCAAGATGATTAAGAATCTCAGAAGCCTTGATGATGTCAACACAGAGAACTCAGAGCATCTTTCATATTGACTACGCCAAGATAGCCTATGCTGCAAGCAACTAAAAGGACTACACTTTCCAAATGATGAAATGGCTTCAGCACCAGAAAGCTGTCATTTGGTTCAAAGCGTTTCTTGCATGGCACAACAGTAATATAGTGGATGACTTATCATCAGAACATAGCAGTGAAGATGACAGTGACAATCTTGAAGTTCCCACTCATTGTGCCTAACACATCTGTCCTACAATATTGTATCTCTCGCTGCCCCAACTTTTTCAAAAAGACAGTCCAATATTTGATGCAAAACTACAGTGCGGTCAACTTCATCAGTGTGCTCCAGGCTTTCCTCACTGGTGCTCACTTACCCTATGGCCATCAATATTTTCAACCAAACGACAATGATCATTTCAACTGTTTTAGCAGTGTAGTCTGACTCAATCCTTTGCATAGCGGTAATGAATATATGCCAGGCAGTGTGTCAGCAAGAATCTGCTGCTATTCTCGAATGCACAAATGGTATTCACAAGCCACTGACACCATCTCATTTTGATACTGTTCTGATCTATGTAGATGGTCAGCCTGAGGCACAGGAGCAGGGTGGATTCCACAGTACGTTTTTTTAATATATATATTATGTTTGATAGCACAATATAATGGTATATATAGGGCTTTGTGTGGCTGAAATCTGTGTCATTTTCAAGCTCCCAGCTCACCTAGGAAATTATCCTCATCCTCTTGCTTATGTTCATCTTTTTAAGCCATTTACTCATTTTAACAACAATCTTGGGATGTTCCACATCAGTCACTCATCTTGAAAACCATCTTCCAAATGCAGCTGTCATCCCCATCACTGATATCATATAGCCTTGCCATCTTGTCCCTCAGTTTTCAAATGGTGCAGTTAACCCCCTCTGGACTTATGGTTGTTTGATGGCTGTCACTGACACATTCTACTTGAACAGATACATTGATTTTCAAACATTTGATCAGTACAGGATCCATCAATGATTACTGCAGCACACTACCATATGATAGCACATGCATGATAAGGTGGCGGTTGGGCAGGCAGGTGGGTGGGCTGTAAGTATTGCCTAATTTATATTCAATGTTGTGCTCATCTATTTGATTTCAGTTTTGTTATCATGCATGCACGGCTGCTTGCTGTGTCGAAGGACTGACAGTACAGGGGAAAGAACCAATGTGGGCTAGCCATAACATGAGGCAATTGCTTGTTACTATTTTAGTAAATGTAGTGCCATAACTTCATATACAAAGGATATGTTTCATTCTCTACTACTGTATATAGACTCATGCCTGCGACACAGTGTTTGGAACGATATCAAAAACTGTTGGATGATACAAGGGTGAAAGATAATGAGAAGCAAGCTTTAGAGGGGCTGGGTGGTGAGGCTGGACTGAGTGCAGATGATGTTAGATGACTATGACCTGGCGAAATTGACCCAGACTCTGAGATAAAAAAAGTGGTCATGCTTTATAGTACTAAAGCACTACTGTAGTCTACATAGTTGGCTTGAAGAGGTGGTTGTACTACAGAGTACTACTGTAGGCTCCATAGCAGTCTTGTTGTTGTGCCACAGGTATAGTGATGACATTGCACTATGATGGCTATATAGCTGTGCAGTGTACTACAGCCACATTCCTTTTTTGCAGATGCCTTGAGACAACAAATGATACTGGCGTCATATGGTTGCACAAATGAGGTCAAGTTTGATTTGAAAAATTTGAGCTGCACATTGGTTGGCTTGTAATCAACCATGTGCCCAGAGAAATTGTCCACAAAGAGGCAGATCCAACAATTCACAACATGCATTTTGTAATCAAATTTCTTGAGCCATCTGTTTCCAAGTTGTGGAATCGATGAGGTTTGTTTGAGAGGCCATATGGAGACAAAATTTACACTTACTCTTTAAAGAGCACTGAGGTCATTCAAGCTTTTTTATTATTGCAGTAATAAAATCCTTGCTAATCAGGAGATTTCTTCTGAAAGTATCATGGCTTCTAAGACTTTCTGATAAACATAAAATCAAAATTTTCACTGCCATCAGCATTGCAAGCAACCCCAAGTGTAATGTAGAATTTGTCTTTCCTTATCTTTAATTAAATCTGAGAAAATCACCAAGGAAAGAAACTTGTCTCATCAAAATTCCACTGGTCTGGTGATGCAAATTTTGACAAAATGCCATGCACTTGCACTTGCACTGCTTCAATAGAGGCAAGATCAACTGATCCAGCCTCACCATGGCAGTGCTGTTCACAGATCTTATATGCTCGACAAAATGATGTAACCCATCCATTTTCTGAAAGCCTCTCCTCAATTGGAACATTGAAAAGCTTCTTGAATCTCAACTGCTTCTCCTTCAACATTGGTCCATTGGTTTGCTCACCCTTCATCTCTATGTGTTTAACCCACAAGAATAAAGCCCTTTCAACATCTGGTCATGTGACAACTCAAGGACACTTTGAAGAGAGTGCAGAAGGGTTGGCATCAACACAGTTTTGTAGTTCCAAGCAATCATCCAACTTTTGTGAGAGTGTCAGCTGTGAGAACAGCAAAGCCCCTGTCTTCAGTGTGCTAAAGTGTTTAACAATGTCTTTTTGTGGGACAGATGGATGGGCATTAACATAGGCAAGGACCATGAGCCAGTCAGCAAGCGTGAGATTTTTCTGTGATGCTCTGACTCATCATTTGGGCTGATGTTTGGGGAGTGTCCACACTGAGGGCCTTTGGTTTCTTTGGTTGTTGGTTGTATTCAACCAGAGTGCTATGAGGTTTACATTTATTGACAGGCATGATTAGAAGAAGATGGGGAGAAGATAAAGAGATGGAAGCAGAATATTTTCTTCATTGTTCCTTAAGTTTAAGGCCTGTCCCTTGGGCTCATTTTTTAAGTTTCACTTGCTAGAAAGTCTGTAGTAGTAGTGGTAGATATGAATAGGATATGATGATTCCCATGATTAGGACTGAAGTTCGCACGAGTGGGATGTGAGGGAACAAAAGGTGCAGAACTCTTAATAGCCCCCTTCTGGTAGCCTCTCGTACTTATACTAGTGTGCTCTATTGATTTTCTAAGCTATTTACTCGTCTGCAATATGAGGGGACAGTGCCCTCGATATTCTGGTGTTGTGCCCCTCTCTGCCATACTGTATGCTCGGCTGGATGTAGCTTGTACCCCATATTTTGGTATACAGCTTACTTAAGCTCAACAAAGTCTATTCTCCATTCTCACATACCTCTATGTTGTACAGTAACTCTGAAATTCATATTTTGAGTCATACTGCAGTGCTCCTTGGTGTTATGATCCCTTTCGGAAACCAATCCACAAGGCTCGAATGTCTCGCAGGCTACACAGGTCCTGGCTTAACGAATAAGGTGGGGAGTCTTAGGCCGTCCTATTCCTAACCCTACGATGACCAATGGCCAAAGCTAATAGGTTATTGGAGGAAGAGAACAAGTGGATTAGACTGGGGGTACCAGTCGTCAAAGTGCTACTTTATATACATAAGGAGAGTGCACACGGACCAAGCAGTGCGTGTGATAATTTACTAGGTATAGTAGGACGGAGATTAATAGGGCTGTGTGAGAAGAGCGGAAATTAAAGAGGCGTGGATCACATGAGGTGTGACGTCATATGACGTCATAGGTTCTAGACCTATCATGTGATGTGTTCCCACAGTCACATGCACAGTCGCATGACTTATGAGGAAAAGAGTTGAAGAAAATGAAACGTAAGTGTCTGTTTGAAAAGTTTGAAAATTTCTTATATTATAACACTTGGCCCAGGGCCTAGTAATTGTGGCCCACCATAGTGAATATTGTGCTAGTTGAGTCTATTCACTATGCATTATTCATTATTGTCTGATTTCACACTGTTCCACAGTGGGATCCATGAAATCCTATACAGTATGAGATAAGGTACTGTAGTAACTTGAAGGTCTGCTTTGGTAAATCCGAGTTCTGCCAGTGTTCATCCAATGATCCAACTTGTGGATTGCAGTTGAACGTGACAACCCTTCTAAGCTTCAGTACTCGGTACTCAGTGGTTTACTAGTACTGGCGTGTCGGGCGTGCAGATTGATGCCCGTCGTGATTTTGGGGAATGTAGATTAGTCAGCGCGCGTGGCCACTAGTAGGACTAGACCAACACGACTATTAGGGTCGAAGAACTTAGATAGTCGCTTGCAACACCACCGACGGTAACGACGAGCACAAGGATTACTTGTATCGAACCAACATTGTCTCCGACAACCAGCACACAATATGGATTCCATTGGAGACCCCCTCCTTGCTCTCCGACACGCCATCAAGTCCAAAACGCCCATCACATACCTCACCCACGGCGAACCCGCCCCGACCCTCCTCGCTGCGACGCACCTCTCCCTTAGCCCCGCCATCACCCTTCCAAAATCATCACCGACGCGCTACACCAAACCAGGCGTCTCCAACCCATCTTCTGCTGTCGATGTATATACCCTTGAAGCCGTCTATCTCGCTTGGTTGCTTCGCGATGCGCCTGGTGCCGAGTACATGCGACAAGCTCGTGAAAGCGGCTTGACCGTCGGGTTTGTGAGTGTGACGGAGCGAAAGAGCGTCGTGGAGTGGCTGGAAGGGAAAGTCGCAGATTTGGAACGGATAAGGCCGTTGGCGTGTGGTAAGTCCCCGATTTACCGTGTGTGATATGAGAGTTGGTCGACGACTTCGTTTTTTTGGTTTTGAATAGAGTCGACGACCCCGCCTGGCACGCCCCCGCGTCGGGGAGGGACGAGCGCAGCACCCTCCACTACACCCAAACATGCTTCCCATCCACATGCCGCCGATGCCACGTCGCCTTCCAAACGCCGGTATGTCGCCGACGCACAAGACATGGAAGTCGTCAAGCGAATAAAGCATAACGAGGTCGAGCTTCGAGACAGAAACACGGTCTTGAGGGGTACCAAACCCAATGTAGGCTTCCTTTCCTTTCCCTCGGTGGGTTTTATGGTACCGCGAGACGCTGATACTATAGGCACCCAGAATTTCTCCGCTCTCCACGCCAGTTTCACGGAACGCTTAAAAAAGCTCCGGGACGTCAAACCGGGGAGTGCACCTGCATCCGTGCCATCGGCTGGTCCGCCCATGCAAGCTCGTAAAGCCAGTACGTCTCAATCTAAATGCCATGTTTGCTACCCCCCGCCCAACCATTTTTGAACAGAAAATATGTTCCCCATCATCATGATCTCGTCATCACCCACGGCACTGATCACGATGTACAACGTGAAACGGTTTCTGCAAGACGCCGTGTAAGTCATGTTCCTTTTTCCGCCTCTTATTCTTCGTATGTGCCTGCCTGTGCACAAGATGCTCACCCCGTCAATCCAGCTTCGAACCTTCAACCACTGCACGTGAGCGTGCAGCAGCAGCAGGCAATCCCCGTGCCGAAGACCTTCTCCACATCGATCGACGACGTGATCCACCCACCGCCTCTGCCGCCGCTTTTTCCTCTTCCACCAGCACGTCTTCCACTGTGGTATCCGCGGCCTCCCATGGTACCGGGACTGGGACAGTCCAGAGGTATTTCATTGTCGACAGCACCGACGCACTCCAGAAATTCGGGGCGGACGCGTGGGAAAGGGTCGTGTGTGTGATGACAACAGGCCAGGCGTGGCAGTTTCGACCGTACAAGTGGAATGAACCACGAACCTTGTTTCATCATGGTACGTCGTTGTCGCGTCTTGTCCCCATCTCTTCGGGGCGGTCGATAGGTGACTGACGTGTGGTGT
The DNA here is from genome assembly GCA_019096195.1 of Boletus sp. NGJ. Lineage (NCBI taxonomy): Eukaryota > Fungi > Basidiomycota > Agaricomycetes > Boletales > Boletaceae > Boletus > Boletus sp. NGJ. The sequence continues at coordinate 19,954 of JAGTXK010000022.1, forward strand.
TACTCGACGGACGATTAGTCAAAGGGATATATTTTACGTGGGCCAATGATCCGCCCAATGCAAAGATCAAGGATTGGAACGTGACAGAGCTCAAGGTAAGTCTCTGCTCGTTTTCCATCGGTTCAGCTTACCGGCATGTCGCTTGTTAGATCGACCCTCACCGAAGACACATCGACAAGTCGGTGGTAGCTCATTTTTGGAAACTCATTGACGATTGGACCCTCACCAACAAACCATGGTTGCTCAAGTCGTGAGAAAGAGGTAGGCGAGGCGGTGAAAGGGAGTGGTATGTACTCACTGACAGGTTGTCTATATGCTTGTGTGCATATTCTATGTCATGGCATTGCCTCGTGATCGTTTATAAAGTTACATGCGCTAGTGATCGCTGGAGATTCTGGAGGCACAAAATAGCTTGATCATGTTGCATTAATATTCCCTCACACGTCAAGCGTTAACACACGAATCCAAACGACCCATAGATCTACGAGGAAAGAAAAGAAGGGTCACAGGTGCACAGAAACCATGATATGATAGGAGTGCTAAGTGGGGAGAGTAGGGCGATCCACCGTCGTAAGAAGTATAGGATAATCGCTCGACTGGCGTTATCCCATAACCCCGAGACTGGAAAGCTCCTTGCGAATGTCCACTTCACCCTCCATCTTCTTGAGCTGTGTCGCTTCAAGACGTTCACCCCGTTTAGCCTTTTCCTTTAGCTCCTCGATTGCTTTGAGCTGTAGCAGAGGCGAGACATTGCATCATGTCAGTCATGAAAGTGACTTTGACCAGGAGAAACAGACGACGCTCACCTTCTTGTTCAAGTTCCGCGCCTTCTTCGCAGTAGGATCCAGCTGCTCCGCGCCGGGCGTAGGTGGTACAGATGTCGTCGCAGGTTCTGATGCCATCCCCCCTTTGATACCATTGGTCGTTCCATCGAGTCCATTTGTCTGAATATCCAACGAGGGCCGTGCAGACCCGCTCCCATTCGGCGTCACCGTACCGGACTCCTCGCCCTTCTTCTTCTCCTTCTTCTTCCGTTTCTTCTCCTGCCCTTGTCCTTGATCACCCGTGGGTGGCGGCGTCCGAGACCCAGCACCAGGCACGTGTCTTCGTCCCGCTTGTCCATGGCCATTTTGAGAGGTCCCATTGGTTGGCATACTTCCAGGTGGGTTTGGACTACGATTGTACCCCCGAGATGGTGTCGCACCCCCACTCACCGTACCACTTCCTGTGGGTACCCTTGGTGCCCCACCCTCGTCTTCGCGCTTGAAAATTGCCGGCGTGGCGAGTCCACGTGCGCCAGGGGGGCGATAGGCACCCGAAGGCTTGGTAACCACGGGCTTGGAAGTGAGTGCAGCGGCGAGAACACTCGGAGAGGGTTGCGGAGCCGGCGTAATTGCCTGTCCAAAGGGAGGTGCTTGGTCAACAGGGGTAGGGCGCCAGCTGGCTTGGTAAAGTTCCTCAACGGCCTGGACGTGGACGAGTGGACCGCTTGCGTGCCAGATCTTAATTCCGTTGTCGACACGTAGACGAGGAGACAGGGTCGCGGTCAAAAGGAAACGACCGTCGGGGGACCAAGAGCAATATGACGTATTCGGCGCATCGATGGTGCATATCTTATTGAGCGTGCGGCGGTCAAAGACGTCGATCTTCCCTGCGAGGTTACCGAATCCGGCGAGGAAGAGGAGGCGGCACTGGGGGTTGAATGAGATGGTATTGTGTGGCGCTGAACCAAAGTCATGGAGCGTGCGGACGCGTTGGTCGAAGAGCATCGTTTTTGCAGGCATATCTGTCCAGAGAAGACTTGAGCCTATGATGTCTACAAGCGGGGAGGTCGACTCACAGCCGTATACTATGCCAAACTCTTTGCTGTTAGGACTCCATGCTACATCATGGATAGGTCCCTCCTTGTCGAGAGTGACACGGCAATCAAAATTGCCAGCTGCACTGAGGAGATACATGGACGTCTCTCCATAGTAGCTCATGTTGGAGTTGTCGACCTCGGTCTGGGTGACGACCAGTGCTTGGGTTCCAAGGTCATTCCACTTAATCTGAGCGCGATCGGCTTTGTAGAAGGTCTTCGAACACGTTGGAACACTGGATAGGGCGAGAAGACCGTAAATCTTGATGTTAGCAGGTGCACCCTGTTGGTCGCTGATGATCAGACATGTACATCCGGAAGCGGTCCTGACCCAAACCTTTTTCTCCGCAACAAAGACCGCGACGGATGGATTCAACCCAGGACTGAGTGATACCATTGAAGCGCCTTCGACTCTCAATTTTTCAACCACACCTTTTCCCCACTCGGCAGGACGAAAGACCTGCACTTCCTGTGAGACGAGGCGAATGGCATGTGATTCTGAGATGGTGTACTGAAGATCCCAGCCTTCCTGGGACTTTTGAGTGAAGGCGATCAATTCTTCGCCTGTCGAGACGGAGAAGATGCGGAGGTTCTTGTGCTGTGCGCCGTCCTCGAGCTTGACTGAAGGCGGGTAAGGGTTATGAAATCGATTATCGAGTAATAAGATGAACACGAGGCCAAGATGTGGTGGCTTTTGTACGTACCAGGACGTTCCCAGGTAGAAATGTAGGTTCCGCGAGGGGAGAACTGGAGCTCGACAATGTTGGGGATATTCAGTTCTTGCAATAGCTTTGCACCCTCTGCCTGGAAGATTCGAACACTGCGTTGTGGGAGACGTAAACTGGGATCGAAGAATTGGGCGGAAGGACACGAGGCAATACGCACACGCTTGGAAGAGCATAGGCGAACAGCCTTCCGTCATTGCTGTAGTGGTAGGTGCGAGCTGGAATGTCGGGGCAGACGAAGCCAGAGAGTGGGATGTAGTCTGGCGTTCCCCCGACGAGACCAAGGTTCTTTTGAGCGCGGACTAGAAAGAACCGATGGTGAGATGAATAATTGATTTGGCGAGTCAAATTGCACTGCGGGCTTACACGCGTATTGCTGGGAGAACTGGGAAACCATCGGGTTCTAGAGGACGAGAAACGGGCACAAGAGAGAAGCAAATGAATGCTTCAGGAGGGCGGACGGGGAGGAGGAGATGGGAGGTCAAACTAAAGAAGCGTTCTAACTACCCGCACGAGATATTACTGACCGAATCATACCGACTTTAGGGCAAGCAATTTCAAGTTGTACACTGGTGACCTCTTCTCATAGCACCATCTTCCCGAGATCTAACGCCTTCCATTTCAGCTTCAGTCAGCACATGTTGGACTATATCATCACCACGTTTGTCCCCGTCGAGCATACGAGCGAGCATGTACACAACACCAGAGCTCCAACAGCTAAGCTCTTACTGCCAGTAGCCAAGGGACGATACACTAATTGATACAGGTGAATTACGAGGCGATGACATGCATCCGTGAATGAGAATAAATAAAATGGTTTGTCGACAAACGTGAATACGATAGCACGAGACTGCAGCTATTGCCATCTAATGTTCATGAACCCAACCCGTGTGCTCGCATACCTCACCCACCCGAACCTCCACCGACGTCCTGCACGATATCATACACAATCGCTGTCAGGACGATCACAGCGGCGAGTAAGCATCCAATTGCGCTGATGCGCGTCGGCCGGATGTGCGAGGTAGGCGACAGGCTCGGGAAAGCTTTGAACGTCGGCACGGGGAGCCGCACGTCGGCGTCTCGCGGTGTGTCCGAACCCGGGCGGAAGTGATGCTCACCAGGAGTTGAGGATACGCGGGGAAAGGTTGCGTCGGGAGGCCACAGGCCCGGACTCGACCCCAGGTCTGTGCTCACGTTCGGCTGCGGGCTATGTGGACTAAGGACGGTCCGTACGCCATGCGACCGTGACTCTGTTGACGTGGGGCTTATCAACAGAAACTCGTCCATTCCCGTGTTGGATGAGTGTATAATTGAGTGAGAACGGGAGAGCGAGATGGAGAGGGATGGTCGCCGTCCGTTGTGGGCCGGGGCTGCCACCTTTTCCATCATGTCGAGGAGTACAGGACGGTCCATCCCACCGGTGCCTGTCGAGGGCTCGCCGTCCCCGCTCAGGACTTCTTGCCCGTAGTAACGGTGTTTAGACGGTGACAACACGCGGTTACTGATAGGCATCGGGATCACGTCCAACGTGGATGTCACTTCCCCAGGCTCTTTTGTCTTCACCTCGTCCGTGATGCTAGGGTCTCCATCCCTTGAGTCGGTGATAATCACAACTGGTATGCTCTCCGCAGAAGCCCCAGCCTGTCCCGACGCTGTAGCCAGTCTAATCGGTGTCAAGGGTACACCAACTTCGGAGAGCGGGTGTGGATTAGGGGAGATATTTGCATCTAATACGGCAGAGGCCAGGTGTCTCTTCGACACTATGAACAGGATGAAAGGCACGAGAAGATTAACAGGGGACGTGAAAATGAGTGAAGCCCAGTTTAGAATTGTCGTCAGGCCGCCCTGGAATACATCCATGTTGACCATCAGAGTGTCAACCGTGAGGCAGGCATGCACGTACATTCGTTTGAAAGGGTATAGCAAGTAGCCAGGGGAATATTGCAGACCAAAAGATGGCCATTTTGTTCGAGCATATGTTTCCTCGTAGAAGGTTGTATCGAACCACGATCGTGAACACCGGGACGGAGGTAATAAGCACGGCTAAGGAAGGACAAGAACATGGTCAACGTACGTGAGATTAAAGCTGTAACAACGCACCTAATGGAAACGCATAGCTCGACGCCTTCGCGACTACACTCAGGGCCCCATGTCCCGTATCTGTCACAAACACTTGCAAAAGTGTTGCACTGTTTGGGAAAACAAATGTCGAGCCGCCCATCCATCCAATGGGAATATAGATAAGACATGAGATAATGACCGCTGTCCAGACCGCAAGACGGATATTGACAGAGGGATGTGTGTTATTTACCCATGCTGGGACGGTCATCACCTATCAGCATGAAAGGCATTGGTCCGAGAGAAACAAAAGATGGACAAGAACTAACAAATGAGAAATTCGAGAGCACGAATCCTGCAACGGTGGATTGGTCATGCCCTACTACAGGGATTGGATTGGAGTTGAGGCCATTAAGGATGAAGATGACGATCCATATGATGGATATGATGAGAAGAACAATGAATGATGCGACTTGGAATATGATGTTATCTACGAGGTGGATGAGACTGAGAGGAAGGATCAGGGACATGGAAATCTATAGAGAATGTGAGCAAACGAAGTCCAAGATGAGACGCGGTGCTCACTAGTGTGCCGAGAGAACCAAGAATATACCCGGAGAATGCACTGCTGCTGTTAGATGAAATTTGATTGACTATGTACATCAAGCTCGTGTCATCCGTCGAAAGACAGGACGATAAGACTTACCACAGACCCAGCCATCAGTAAAGCTGACGGCGCATGTCTTGTGAGCGACGCTGATGAGGAATGCATCCATACTCTGCCAAGGGACCAACATGGTCAACAATACACTTCCAGTAGAAGAAAGAAGGCACACCTGGAAAGATACCAACAGGCTGGCAATTACCAAGCTTTGCATCGCGAGGTACAACAAGCCCTGTACGACGACATGCCACCTCTTACCCAAAAAGAGGTGGGCAATTGTCGTGAATTCGATAGAAGCTTGGAATCTTTCATTTCCTTCTATAGACGACATGACTTCGACGAGGAAGAGCGCTGCTGTCCCAGAAAGTAAAGCCATTGCAGCAAACACGAGAAGAGGGCTATGCAGCGCGGGGTGAGTTCCAACACAAAATCAAAACGAACCAACGCACGTTAACCATCCTGCCTGCTGGAACAGTAGCGGAATAACAACCAATGAGGGACCCGTGATGTTGGAGACGAGGAGAGCCACACTCCCGAAGAAGTTGATGGTACGAGGCATAATGTAAGGAGTCCAGGTCCTTGCCATCCAGCTTTCACGTTAGGTTTTATTGAGATACCAAACTACAGTCTTCCACATCAATATTGCTTAGATGAAATCACCTTGCTTGGCAGTGACAGGGATCTGGGACCCACCGTTGGCGGGAGACCTTTGGCTTCGTGTACAAAACGTCCACATGACAAAATAGAGGAAATAAATAATCGACCAAGATCAACACCGCCACTTGTAAAACAAGAAGACCGGCTGGTAGGTATATAGGGAGTTGCGTGGCGCACACACATAGACGTCCAGAGAATGCCATTCCACCTCAAACTTCCAAGGGATGCTTGCATGCCACCTAGAACTTATTGACAGACCAAAGGTTTACTTTTTGGATGTCGGAAGCAAGGGTGTTGCATGCATTTTTGGGGTTGCTTGTGGGTGTGCTGTTGTTGTTTTTGTATGCAGTTCTGGCAAGGTATTTGACCTGTTTACTTTGCTCGTCTAACTCCGGGGAACACAGGTCTCTATGGTATTGAGGATGGCACTGGTGACTTCTTCCAGGCAGTGTTCGAGGGTTTGGGTTGATTCGATGGCATCCATTGGGGTCAAAAATGTTTCCAGTTGGTTTGTGAGATGTGCAGTGAACTTTTCCCAGTTTGTTGCATGGTAGTTTCTTTTGGGCTGGGGGTTGGTGTGTTCTGGGTCCACTAGTAATTCCATATGGATAGGGTAGCAGTCAGTTCCTGCTGGTCATAGGTCTGGTATGATGTTGCAGTTAATGATGGCATCTTAGGTTAGGGGGATAGGGATGGTGCCAGATAGGTAATAGGCAATGGGGAAACTGCTTCTATTTTGTCCAGTAACTCATCAGACCTCTGGCAAATAGTAGAAAAGAATTTCTTAATTCTTACCTGTATTTATACAAGAAAAAAAAATTGTGCATGGACCATTCTATACTATTTCATAAATAGGATTTGGGTTAGACAAGGGCTCTAGTATAAAATTTATTACATTAATATGGTCATTCTAGAATTAAGATTCAAAGTTGAAATATTATTTTCAGAAAGTTGTTATGCCATAAAATAGAGCACATATGTAAATAGGAGTATTTTGCACTAACAAACATGAAAATCTGTGGTTGGAATCCCAGAAAACAAATCAAACAAGATCATAGGAGGGGGGTATTATGGATCACCATCAAATAAAATAGCAAGGGCTTCGAAAACATCTCCAGCATGTTCAGAGGGTTGGAAAACCCCCAGAGACATGTTTGCAGGTGATAGAAACATTGTTCTGGAACAATTGGATTAGGGGGTAGGAGGAGGGAGAGGTGTACCACCTTGAAAAAATCCTGTTGGATGTTGAGATGCTTACTAGTGGATTACACATGTATGAAAGGCTTGGGAAACATGTTTCCAGGTAATTCCCATGTGTTCATGATTTTATACAGGACAATTATGGAAAAAAATGGGGGAAGAGTAGTGTACAGTGACCAAAAAATTACAGCAGGTCTCAAGACTGTTCCCAGCAGTGTTGGGGCATACAACTGCCCTGTGAAACATGTTTGCAGGCCACAGGTATGTGACTCTGAATTGATCTGGAGGATGTGAGAGATTACAAGGAGAAGTGGCAGAACACCTTCTAAAAAAATAGCAGTGTTTCTGTAAATGCTTCCAATGTGTTCAGAAGGTAATCAAACCCCAGGGAACATGTTTTTAGGCCACAGGAGTGTGATGCTGATTTGATCTGGAGCAATCAATCTGGTACAGTGATCTTAAAAACTCTTTTTATATTAACCCTTATGGCAGTGTGTGAAGTGCACTGCCAGATACTGTGGGAAGTTCACTTAGCTTTGGTGGAGTTATAAATAGTACATACTCGTGGCTACAAAAGCGTCCCCTAGGCCATGTGATTTGATTCCCAGGCTATGGAGATATAGTCAATTCAAAACAGTAATATCATGGAAAGGGTTTTTGAGCTTTTGGATAAAAAAGGGTATTTGAACATTATCAGTACTTGGTATAGCCTCCTTTTGCTTTAAGCACTGCCTGAACCCTTCTAGGCATACTTTCAATCAACTTCTGACACTGTCATATCCTGTGCAACTCAACAAGTCCAACTCCGGACCTCCATCCATAACTCCAGCGTGTTCCCCCTCGGAGTATGCTCTCATACCCTCGGACTTGTAACTCACCCCACATAGTATTCCTACTTCCTCATTTGTACATAAAGCCATGTCCTACTCATCTGTCTTAGTCCCGCTTTGTAGCTGTCTCCGATCCAGTGTCTGTCTCGCTTAGGAGCACCGCTCCAGCAAGGTCCCATCTCCATTCCTAATTACTCAGCTACTACTTACTCATTACACCTTACAAACTCTGTTAGTAATCTCGTTTCTGATCGTATATAAACCTTCGCTACTACTCTTGTAAAGTTAGTTCGAATATTCAACTCTGAACACCACTCCTGTCCTCCGTCCAAGTCTTGATGACTCACTCTGATCCTCTGCTTGACTTGACATTCAACCACGTTAAGTCTAAAACCTCTGATCTTACTACATCCTTGAAATCCAGGACATCGGACTCGAGCAAGGGTGCACCACATAAGGTGAAGCCAAGTCCCAACACCCTCAAGTAACTCCGGTCCTTTGGAGTTGCATTGGAGTTGTCCATTCTTAACAGTATATTTGAACTCCCACTTGCAACGAGTCTCTTACATTATGGCTACACGCACCACTAGATCCCAGACTCACGCCATCGGCATAAACCCCTCTGCATCTCCATGTTACAACCTGTTGAGTGCATTCGGTAGCAGTCGGCGAGGCCCAGAACTTGTCAACCAGTTCCAAAGCTTCTCTGCTCGACAAACCCCCACCTCTGCCTCACAGTTGCGACCTCTCCTGGAGTCCCCTACTCCAGGAGCACACATCGTCGAGCTACCTACCGATGATAACTCCACCACCTCCCGGCTCTCAAGCTGGCACTCAAATCAAAGAGTGCAGGCCACCCTCTTCCCAAATGACAACATCCCAGACTTTCCCGGAGATGACCTGTCGGATGATGATCCCGACTTCCCCAATGACGATGCTCCCTCTGACTCCAACAGTGAGCATGTCCCACAAGACACTCTCGCACTGCTTGCTGATGCCATTAAAGGCCTCACTCGCTCCACGTGTTGTCCCTCTGACCACACCCCATGCACTAAGGTCCAGGAACTAGACCAGTTTGATGGGACTGAGCCCTGCAAACTCCAGGTCTTTCTGGTTTAGTGCGAACTCAACTTCCAAGACCACCTGAAGGCTTTCAGGACGGATCGCACCAAAGTCACCTTTGTGCAGTCCTATCTAAAGGGCATGGCTCTGGAGTGGTTTGAACCGGACCTCCTCCAGATGGAAGATCCCACTTTCCATCTGCTCTGAATGGATGACTTCAAAGAGTTCGTCCTAGAACTCCAGACCAACTTCAGTCTGCACAACCCTGTCGGAGATGCAGAGCACCAACTCGACCACTTGTCAATGAAGGATACTCAACACATCAACAAGTATGTGATCAAGTTCAACCAGATCGCTTCGCAAGTCTATGGTTACGGAGAAGGTGCCCTCTGACACCACTTCTACAATGGTCTGCTGGACCACATCAAGGATGAGATATTGTGGATTGGGAAACCCCTGACGCTCTCTGAACTCTGAAGCCTCGCACATGCTATTGACGCACGCTATTGGGAGCACAAGTCAGAAGTCAGCAGGCAGACTAAAGCATCAACCCCATCCTCTACTCTGAAACCATCCACCCCCGCCGCATCATCCTCTCTGCACCCCTCTGGTAGTGCCAAGGACTCCAAGGAGTCCAAAGGCAAAGGAGCTACCACCTCCACCCATCCAAAGCCAGACTTGTCATCCAAATTAGGGAAAGATGGCAAGCTCACCTGCGGATGAGAGAAAGCGCAGGTTCGATAACAAGCTCTGCATGTTCTGTGGCCAAGCCAGTCACATGGCAAAGGACTGTCTGAAGTCGACCTCCAGCACATCCAAGGGTCACGCCACGACCACAACTCCGGAAACCAAACTGGAGGTCTCCACCTTAGAGGCAAAAAAATAATCCGCGACCTTCATGACTCCACACAGACTGGAGGTTGCGTTGAACCCACATGTGCAGCCAAGGAGATTCGCCTCAACGTATCCACTCTTTCCGACCCCAAATCCCTCACGCCCTCTGTCTCCTTAGTCTCCTACCCAATTCCGCCCTCCTCCGCACTTGTAGATTCAGGCTCCTCCGATTGTTTCATAGATACTTCCTTCATAAATAAAAATGAACTTTCAACCTACTCTGTCCCTCCACTCCAACTCCGTCTCTTCGACAGAACTACCAATAGCATGATCACCCGAGCCATCAACCTCTCAGTCTGCTTCGCAACCGGTGACATCACCCTGATGACTTTCTATGTCACTTTGCTGGATTCCACCTGCTCCATTGTTCTAGGACACAACTGGCTCACCCGCCACAATCCATTGATTGATTGGGTCACGAGCAGTATCATGTTCCGTTCATCCGAGCAGCGTTTGCCAGCAACCCTGAGCTTCCCTCTGCAGCCTCTGGCTGACACCCCACCCAATTCACCTGTGTTTCTCTGACCACAAAGCTCTGCCCATAGCGCTTGTTAGTGCACCAGCATTTGCACTAGCCTGTCGCCTTGAGTGCTCCGTTCAATTCAGCTTACAACTCCATCCCCAGGAGAGCGATCTCCGCTCTGCTTCCATCACTCCCCCAGAACCAGTTGATCTTTCTGGTGTTCCTCCAGAATACCACAACTTTCCAGATGTCTTTAGCAAGAGCAAAGCCTCCCGGCTTGCTCCACACCAGGAACACGATCTAAAGATCAACCTGGAAGAAGGAGCCTCTCCTCCCTTGAAAACTACCTACTCCCTTTCCACCTCCAAACTTGGCTCTCTCTGTGCTTTCCTCGATGAGCACTTAGCTGTGGGCTTCATCAGACCATCTTCCTCTGCCCACGCCACCCCAGTCCTCTTCGTCCACAAGAAGGACGGTTCACTCCACCTTTGCATCAACTTCCGAGGGCTCAATAAGATCACAAAGAAAGACCACTACCCACTCCCCCATATCTCTGACCTCCTAGATGCTCCGAGCCATGCAAAGATTTACACCAAGATCGATCTCCAGCATCCCTACCATTTGGTTCACATTGCTGATGGAGACGAATGGAAAACGTCTTTCCGAACACGCTACAGCTCTTACAAGTGGCTGGTAATGCCTTTCAGCCTTACCAATGCCCCCATGGCTTTCCAATGGTTTATCAACACTGTTTTCGCAGATCTTCTCGATGTTAGCGTGATCATCTACCTGGACAACATCCTGATCTTCTCCTGAGATAAAACCGCTCACAGAGAACATGTCCAGGAAGTCCTCCAACAACTCTGCAAACATGGCCTATATGCAAAATCCCGAGAAATGTGAATGGTCCACCTACACTACGGAGTACCTTGGCTACATCATCATGCCCTCCGGCCTTACAATATCTTCGGACAAAGTCAAAGCCATGCAGGACTGGCCAGAACCTCATAAAGTCAAGGACATCCAATCCTTCCTTAGATTTGCCAATTTCTACCGGCGTTTCATTGCCAATTACTCCGACATTGTCATTCCACTAACCCGGTTGACCCACAAGGGTATTCCTTGGGTCTTTGGAGATGACTGTCGATCCGCCTTCCTTTCACTAAAGGAAGCCTTCACCACCGCTCCCATCCTTACCCATTGGGCTCCCGATGCTCGATGATCATAGAAACTAATGCCTCCAACTATGCCATCACTGGCATTCTTTCCATCTGTTGTCCGGATGAAGAACTCTGCCCATCGCCTTCTTTTCACGGACACTCACCACTCCGGAGCTCAACTACGACACTCATGATAAGGAGCTCCTCGCCATCCATGAGTCTTTCCAGGCTTGGCGGCACTATCTCGAAGGCTCCAGCACCCCGATCGATGTTGTCACCGACCACAAGAACCTGGAGTACTTCACCACTTCGAAACTCCTGACCCGCCAGCAAGCCTGGTGGTTGGAGTTCCTCTCCCAATTCCACATGATCATCTGCTTTCACCCTGGACGACTTGGCGCAAAACCTGATGCCCTTACTAGACGCTGGGACATCTATCCCAAAGAGGGGGATAAGGACTACGCTTGTGTCAATCCGCATAATTTCCGCCCCATCTTTACACAGGAACAGCTTGCTTCTTCCCTCTGCAGCTACTTATCTTGCAGCTCTGGTACTCCAGGCTAGCACCCTGTTTGATATAGAGCAACTCCACAGCGACATCCTATCCGCACTCCCTTCTGACCCACTTGCCAAACTACATATGTCCTCTCCCGATCCGGACTCACGCTGGTCAGTTGACGAAGACAGCTTCCTCCGTCTCGACAAGCGCATCTATGTCCCTGATGCCAATGACCTCCGACTCCAAGTCCTCCAGTACAAACACGACCATCCCCTCTCCGAGACATTTCGGCCAAAATCGGACATTGGAACTTGTATGCTGTGAATACACCTGGCCAAGGATAAGGACATTCGTAAAAGAATACGTCTCCTCCTGCACCACTTGCGCCCATGCAAAGGTTCCAAGACACCGACCCTACGGGTTGTTGAAACAACTCCCCATCCCGGAAAAGCCATGGAATTCCATCTCTATGGATTTCATCGAGCAACTCCCCTTGTCCTCCAGATTTACCGCTATCCTCGTCGTTGTGGACCAGTTATCCAAACAGTGCATCTTCATTCCAATGTATGACACAGTAACATCCCCAGACTTGGTAAAACTATTCCTACTCCACGTCTTTTCTAAGCATGGAGTTCCCTCTCACATCACCTCCGATCGAGGTTCAGAATTCGTCTCTCATTTCTTCTGCTCACTTGGGAAAGCTCTCGACATCTGCCTCCACTTCACCTCCGGTTACCACCCCGAAGGAGACGGTCAGACAGAATGGATGAACCAGACGCTCAAACAGTACCTCCGCGTGTATTGCAACTACCAGCAAGACAACTGGTCCGAACTCCTTCCATTAGCGGAGTTCACATACAACAATGCTCCAAGTGCTACTACCGGTATCTCCCCGTTCTTCACCAATAAAGGCTACCATCCCAATGTTACCATACATCCCAAGTGCGACCTCACCTCCGCTAAAGCCCGTGAATATTCCGTAGACCTCGATTCCCTCCATGGCTACCTCCATGAAGAAATGGCTGCCGCCCAAAAGTGTTACCAAGGACCTGCAGATGCTAGGCGATCCCCAGCACCGGACTTCAAAGTTGGTGACCCAGTCTTTGTGAAAGCCAAGTACTTCTGCTCCACTAGGCCTTCAAAGAAACTCTCCAAGAAGAACCTAGGGCCCTATCCAATCATCATGCAAGCAGACTCTCACTCCTTCACACTCTGACTCCCCAAGTCAATGAAGTCCATTCATCTGGTCTTTCATATCTCACAATTAGAACCCTCCGTACCCAACACCATACCTAACCGGGTACAATCTCCACCACCTCCAGTTGAAGTAGATGGAGAACCAGAGTACGAAGTTTCAGAGATCCTCAACTCGAAGATAGACCGACATCGCCAGAACTGCAAACTCCTGTACCTCGTCTGTTGGTCAGGATATGAAGGAACAGACGAAGAAACCTCATGGCTTCTAGCCACCAAACTCGGTCATGCTTCCAAACTTGTCTGCGACTATCACACTCACTACCCAGACAAACCTGGACCTCACTCCGCATGACCGGACACAAACTCCATTGAACGAAGACAAAAGACAAGTAAATCTAAAAACTACTACTAGACTTCTTCCTCTACTCCCTCCTCTTTGCTCTCCTCCCCATTCTCCTCAATTACATCCACAGCCAATCTGGCCAACTCCACTTCTGCTTCCGACTCCTCCCCATCCTCTATCTCCTCCAACTCCTCGCTCCATTACACCTCCTCCACCTTTAGATCCACCAGGTGCCCAAGCAGCATGTTCTGCCACTCCAGATGCCTGTTTTGGGTCTTGAGGGCCTCTCAGATCTCCTGAAGGATCTCTGAAAGCCCCTCCATCCCTCCAGACCCAGACTCCCCTCCACTGGAGCTGCTAGGCCCTGCCTCGCTGGTCTCCACCCTCCGCTTCTTTTTCCACTTCTCTGGCTGCTCCTCGCCAGTCCACTCGCACTTTGCTTTTGCATTGCGACACTCGACGCACGACTTAGACTTCCCGGGGCCGAGCATGCACTCAAGGCCCCGGTTGTCGCAGCAGACACACAACTGCTCTGCTGCCTCCCTCTTCTTCCCCTGTTTGACACTTTGACATGCCCTAACCTCCTCCGCCTGTGAAGTCCGGTTAGTTTTGTCGAACTCCGGTTAAAATGACTCACCCTGCGTACGGCCTCCTCCTCGGCCTCACGGCACGCCTTCTCTTCCTCCTCGCACGCCTTCCGCTCAGCCTCCTCACGTGCCCTCCTCTCTGCCTCCTCTTTCCGGGCCTGTGCTCGTCTCTGCCGTTCGGCATACTTGGCCGCGCTGACCTCGTCGTCGTCGTCCTCGTTCTCCGCGATGCGCTCATCGGACCACCCCGTTGCGAATGGTTGTCAGAAACCGTAGAGGGCGATAATTGGATAGTCCTGAGGCGACGGTCTCTAACCTGTGGAATCTGTCACCGTAAATCAGAAGCAACCCGTACCAATTCCACATACTTTTCAATCACATCGTCCCAGCCCATCGCTGCACGTTCGCCACACGTAGCCGTTCCACAGGCCTATATTCAAAACCTCTCTGAACTGCAACAGGAGTCAGTGGGATGTCGTCGAACTCAACATAGTCTGCAACTGACAGGCTCCCGCAGATGTCAGCTACTTTGAAGTACGATTTGGCTGGTAACTGAAGTTCCATATTGATGGGTACACGTTTGAGTCCCTCCATGAGCTCGGCGGCCTCATTCCACTGCTGGAAGCCTTCCATGAGTACGAATTGAACAAGGACATGCAAGATACGGTAGCTTGGCACGTCCAAGGCCTGGCCGGAGCCCTCGCTTGAGAAAAGCTGCGGTGCTGGGGAACGGGCATATTCAAGCCAATGAAGCAGCGGGAGTTGAGTCCAACCGAAATACTTGATGGCACCTTTGGTACACAAACCGGACGTGAGATCAACGTGGGTGGTGGCCGGAGGGGAAGGGTCATTAGGCAACGGAAGGAATATAAAGTAATCGATGTCCTTGAGCGCAATCTTGATTCCATGGCTGCCATCAAATCCGACCCCTGGTTTCACGTTAGCACACCATCCGGCAGACCATCGTAAAACTCACAGTTCATGATCTTGGACTCTGAAAGTGGGGCCGTAGCTTCGGCCCTTGGCATAGCATGGAGCGATGATAGTGCGGTGCGTATGCACGACAGCCTTGGAGAAACCAGTCGACCCGGAAGTCATGAAAAGGATAGCTTCGTCATCAGGTTTAGGGACGTGGACAGCAAAGTCCGTGCCCAATGTCTCGGCTGAAGCTTTCAGATCGGAGAGCAAGTGGATGTCAAGGCCAGGGATGTATTGCACTTGGTCAGCGCCGCTCTCGTTTGTCAACCAGGTTGCCGGAGAGAAAAGATTCTTGACGTGAGCCGCGTGACCTCCTTGCTGAGCACTCAAGGCGGGCTGCGAGCAAGGCACGCAGCCAGCGAGGAGACAGGCCAAAACGGCCGCCATGTTGTCCTCGTGCTCAGTGAGATAGACGACGATTACTGATCCAGCGGGCTTTCCCCAGGCACGGATAGCCTTTGCCAGGGAGAGGGCATATTGACTGAACTCGTAGAAAGTCTTTGTTTGAATGGAAGAGTCATGGGCTGAGGAAGAGACGAAGCCAAGTTGATGGTGATGGTATTGGTGGACAGCGCGAGAGAGACCACCAAGGAGAGTCTCTCGGGCGATTGAGCTCGAGAGAGAAGCCTTCAATTCAGGAATGGCATCGAGTGGAGTGACGGGCGAAGAAACAGCGATGACTAAAGAGTACACCTTGTGCTACGCAACTCGAGTCGAGAGGTTGTAAGTCAAAGGCATCATAACCTTCCCTTTCACCCAGGAGCTGGAAACGCTCGGGACCAGTAGCGTGTTGTCCATCCGTAGGGATTTCACCAGTTTTGCCCAGCTGGCCCGAAGAGGAGCCCTGGAACGACGGGTAGCAGTCTGAGTGGTACAGAGCGCACGAAATGCGGTGGAATTGGCCTGACAGGCAGCGCGAAGGGCAACTAGGCGAGCGGCATTTACTTTATGTACATGACCGGTCACTAGCTGGAGAGTTATCGGAGCGGGTTAAAGGACAGGTCGTGAGTAAACCGTGTTACATAGCTTAGATCAGCAAAAGCCTCGAGATGTCCAATTGCTTCCTTGTCGTTCTTAGTAGGGCGATACCGGACACGCAGCACGACGATGGCACCCTTTCTCGAAACCGTTAAGGCGAGTATAACATACGATCTAGCTTTCCCTCTCGCCGTCATAGTTAACCATTGCTTGCCTGCGTCTTCCGATCTCCTTGGACGTGACTTCTAGTCCTTTGCAGACGTACCTATCACAAACGATGGGATCGACACCCTCGCTTTCCTCGAAGCATCAGAAGGCGTCGTCCGGTTGTTCAGTGCGTATACCTTCCATCGATCAGCACGGATGGATGGCGACGAACTTGCCACGCTGAAATGAACCCCCCCACATCACCCCATCGCAGAACTTCTCGAGAACCCTGCGTTCGCACCCGTCGTGAGCGACCTCGACGGGAATATCACCGTCCGTCCTCGCCCTCTCTCCCTGGGCTGCATCGACATCCTCACTCCCCCCCTTTTTTTGCGTTCTCTAGAAAGTCCGTACCCGATATCTCGCGAATCCTACCCAATCCACCACCCTCGAGCTCCTCACCTGCAACGAACAATCCGAGAAGAAACGTCCCGCAACAGAAGGCCTCATGTGGCTCCTCCGCGGTCTCTTGTTCACGTATCAAGCGCTCCATACGGCCCAACGTGACCCCAACACCGAACTTGCAGCCGCGTTCACCAAGGGGTACGAGGCCAGTTTGAAACAGCATCACAATTTCTTCGTCAAGGGCATATTTTCTGTGTGTTTCTTTTTGTCTTTTTGTCTTTTTGTCTTCTTTTTCTTTTTTTTCGAGCGCTGGTTGGGCATGCGTGGGTAAGGATGGTACTGACGATCGCTTTCGCAACCTAGCTCGCAATGAAAGCCTGTCCATACCGTAGAGACTTTTACGCCAAACTCGCCGCGGATCCAGACGGCGGCGCGTCCGTCGCGGGCGACAAGGTCAACTTTGAACTTAACAGATGGCTGGACGGGCTCGACAAGCGGGTCGGGCAAATGCAAAACGTGTACAAGGAGAAAGGGTACGGGGACGTATAATAACACCCCCGGAAAAAAAAAGGGCTTATCTACGCTCTCTCTCTCACACATGAATAATTGCCAAGTTGTGTACGGTATCACGAAGCGGTTTTTTTGAGTGGACTTGGTACAATATTGCACTTCGTTCCTACCTGCACCTTTGTGTTGGGAATTAGAGCGGGCAAGTACGTCGTCGCCGTTGATGTGCATGATCGACAGATAGTAGATACGCATTCGTACCCGACCAACGCGATGTCATAGCCCCCCACGACGTCCAGCCCCGAGCGAATCAACGTATCCAACTCAACTAAATCGATCGATGACCAGGTGGTCAACATCCGCACCGTACGCGTGACATGACTCGAGCGTACAGCAACGCACCACAAGAAATGACCGACAATCTCAACAACGGCCCATCCGACCGTCCAATGCGCCAGCGCACAGCAACATCCAATCACCCCCTCCAAAAAAAAAAACGACGGATCATCCCATCCGACATGCCCTGTCCCAAGAAACCCCTCCTAGCACGCTTCGTCGCCGTCGCACTCTCGCACCGCGTCACCACACACAATCTTCAACGTCGACTCGTACGACCCCGCAACGGTATTCAACAGCTGTTCGTGCACGAACGCGACCATGTCCGAATCGCAAGGACGTTCCGCCGCCACAAACGACCAACAGCGCATCATAAACCACCACTGATCGTCCGTCACGACAGAGGTCGCACTGGGTCGCTTCGGACGTTCCCCCTTGGATATCGCCAGTATCACCTGCTCGTCGCGGGTAAAGTAATGATAGGGTACTTTACCGCTCAAGACCTATCAAAGACGAAGACCTCGGAAGTCAGCACCCGACTCGTTAAAAAGGTAGGTTACGGTAGACGCGCACGTGGAGCATGATCCCGGCAAACGAATACATGTCGCTCTCCAACGTCGGAAAGATCTTGAGTGCATCCTCGTCTTCGTTCTCGGGCTCCCGCATCTCAAATAACTCGGGCGCTGTCCAGCGGAGCGTCCCTTTTACTTGGTATGTCAACGCAATGGAGGATCCTTCGATTTCGGTCACGACGATCGACAGACCGAAATCAGCAATGCAGGCTCTTCCACTGCCATAGATGAGGATGTTTGACTGCAATGTTTATGTGAGCGAGCAAAACCAGCAAATTAGCCACCACGTACACCAGAGATATCGCCATGCACGACGGACTGAGAATGCACTACGAATGAATGGGACATTTCACCGACTGGATAGTCATGATGCTGCAGAATGACTTACGATACTGCAGTCCCAAAGCCACGTCGTTGATCTGCACAGCCATCACTCAACAATGCTGAACAACACCTATGATCAAAACCACTCACTATACCAAACCTTTGCTGTGGTGTCAAGTTATTATTGCGGCGATCGATATAAAACGTCAATGACCCATTCTCGACCCACGGACAGACCATGGCAGGAAAATCCCCATAATCTTTCGTTGTCCCAAGCAGTGGTATCACGTTCCTGTGCTCTAGCTTCAACCAGAGTTTGATCTCCCGTCGAAGACGCTGTGAACAAATTTAATTCTCATACAAATTCATTTGGCCTATAATACGCACCCTCTGCTTCGACAGGTCATTGCCCTGAGCCGAATATTTTTTAATTACTTTGATGGCGACCTATGATTGATCATGAGTTTCAACCACTGCGAAGTCTATATGATGACGTAACTGGCATGGTCCTCCCGTTTACATTGAGCATGCCTCGGTAGATATCGCCGTGGCTACCGCCAGAGACCGGATGGGTCCCTTCTGGCACAATACTGCCAGTGAGGTTGTTGGTGGGGTCGGATCGACTGCCATGGAGTTCAAAAATGAGTGAATCAACCTCGGAATATAATGCTTTACATTTCACGAATAAAACTCGCATTTTCAGTTTCGCTGACTGGTTTCCTCGATTGTGTTGGACTGGGCGGATTTGAACTGGGGGGACGCTAAAACTTTTCAGAGTTTTGTAAAATCGAATAACTAAAAGGTGTCACACCATTATGATGGGATCATGCAACATGGAAATCGGAGAGCGACCACAGGGTGAAAGTGACTATGCCGGAAATCGAATATGAAAGTGGGCGCACAATCATCGCGCGAAAAAGACTTACGGTCGGTAGGTCGTCCTAGAGAAATAAATTTCTCGTTATTGACTTGCCAAGTCTTTATCCAAAAATGTAACTCACCACAGGACAATGCAACGAAGAATTCGAACTATGGGTGTAAGGGCTTCCTTGTACAGAGGGCTAAGGTAGATGCATCAATGAATCTTTGGAGAAGGATATGAACCTACACTGGGAGTTCGTGGGTCATCAATCTCCAAAAGGAAAGTATCAGAAGGTAGTAGTAATCGCAAGGTATGTTGCTAACGCACCAAATCAATTTGCGGAGTTTTTGGACGGAATAAACCCCAGATTCGGCCCTTCTTGGAACTTTTGCTCTTGGTGGAACTGTGATCACTACTTTCAGGTGATTCGTTATGCTGGAAGAAGAGGATGCATATGAGGCGGATACAACAGTGAAACGAACACTCACAGGATCGGGTGAGAGTAAACCATCATGGTCTAAAGCCTGGATACAACAGAGTGAAATCAATATCACCCATTGTGTGGAGGCTCGGTGCAAATACATTAGAAGGGTCACGGTCCCTAGTATGTACACGCCAGTTTGGAAACACGAGCAGAGGAGTACTATTCGTCTGTCGTACAAGAGGGTCAGGTTGAAAATATGGTGGATGGATAGATATGGTGAACATACCGGTCCTCGGTTAGGTTCTAGTGGGAAGTCCTTGAAGAGGTTGGGAGCGAGGTTCCTCAGGTTCCACACACGAATATTTGAATCCCGTGCCCCACTGACAAGATGATTATCGTCAGGCGAGATCGAGACGGAATGCACTTGGGCATCGTGTCGGAGATTCGGTCCTATTTGTTGGAATGTCACTGTTTCCCAGAGACGGATAGTCTTATCCCATGAGGCCGTTGCGAAAAAATTCGTATTGTGCGACAACGCGATCGAGAAAACAACATCGCTGTGTCCACTACACGTGGCCCGCAGCGCCCCAGTGTTCGGATTGTAAATTTTGATGGAACCGTTGATACAGCCAGCAAAGAGGCGCCCATCGTCAGACCATGCAAGTGACCACGCTTCTTCATTGATGGCCACACTAGCCCCGGTGGTTCTGTCCCAGATCTGGATGACCTCCCGGTCACAGCTTGCGATTTTACTTCCGTCTAGGGAATAGCAGATCCACCAGACGGCATCTGAATGGCCCTTGAACGGACCCGCAAGTTTGTCGAGCGTCTTCGAGGACCATACGAGCATTGTCCCGTCTTGGGCACCACTTGCCAGCTGGGTTGAATCTGGAGAGAATGACAACGATTTGACCACTTCCGCGTGTCTCCCAGTCGACTTCATGACTTCCAGTGTGGGCCTCTCGAGGTCCAATAATCTCACCCTTCCATCTCTCCCCCCCATGGCCAACCAACGTCCGTTAGGCGAGGTCGCGAGTGCACATGCGACCGGCTCCATGACCATTTTATTAAGTCTATCTGATAAATTCCACCGTCGAACGGTCTGGTCCTCGTCGGATGCACTAATAATTTTGTCATCCGAAATAAACGCGACGAACGTCAACCTGCCATTGTGCCCGCGCAGCAGCGATGGTGTTGTGTGAACTTCACTTGTACGATTCGCGGGTGACATGGCCAGCACCCGTGGTTTGGTGCGGGAAAGGAGGGGTCAGAAAAGACGGATGAGAAACTGAGGGCGGTTGATGGGGTAAGACTTTGGGCATGTTCCAACGCTGTATGCCCGCTCATAGGCTCACAGCCGCCGCTGGACCTGGCACGTGCTCTATGTTCCGGCGGGCAATGAGAGCCCTTAAATTGGCGAACGGAACAAAGTTTGCTTCCAAAAAGGGAAGTTGCTTTCTCAGAGTACAAGGTCGGTTCTCCGCAGTTCCTGAACTAAATGACTATGAATCAGAAATCATTAATCAGGCGAAGTCTGGCAACCAATGGGGTATGGGGACTAAATGAGAATTCGTATCGGTATGCAAAAAAACCCGTTACTTCTCGGGGAACTATCATCAGGCAGGTAGCGCTGAAGTCTTATAAGGCCTGAATGTCGGTATAGTCCTTATCATAAATATTATTGATAAATTAAAGACTTTGGTGTGGTAAAAGGAGGGTCAGAAAAGACAGTGGAATGGATGCACATCAATGTCAGTCTTTGAGCTTGCCTTTATAGTGCTCTCGTTCACCACACCACCCAAAGCTTGCTTGTTCGAAATGAACAGGGGCTAGTTTCGTATGTCATCACTTCCAAGGTAGTAGGCAGAACGATTGCGCGGGAGTATGTTAGTTGTACTAATGAAGGTAGTGCACATTCAACCTTGATGCATTCATGCAGTGGCTTGCTACTGAGGACTCATATGAAAGTGTTGGCGGAAACTTGATCTGCTTGGATCCTGGCTATTCAACAAAATGCTGGTGTTAATTGTTTAGAGATTCGGATGGCATCCTCTCAATCCCTCCGAGTCGTCCACTTTTCAATAATAGTTTCAGACAGCCCTTGCCAAAAATAAAAAATAAAGTCAGGGAAATCATTCATCGTTGATTCGGATCAAAACTAATATACAGACGATACGAGGTACATTTCATGCAACTCACCAAAGTATTTCTTTTCTCTTCCCTCTCCGTTATTTTCTTCTCTTGAAACGCAAACACGCGATCAAGAATTTCGGGTCTCAGGCACGGGGTGCATGTTTCAACTGCCACTCGACCTCCCCCCGTATGCTCTTCAACATGTCCTCCGTGGTGTACTTGGGCTCCCAGCCAAGAGCACGCGCTCGGCTGGCCTTGCACCTACAGTGGGTTCCGAGGAAACGTAGCTGAAAGTAATGTAAGTGGCACGCATAACGAGGACGTCATCCGTGGCCACGTACCATAGCAGACTGCTTGTAGTCCTCTTCGGTAAACGCGTTCGGTTCCGGTGTCTCACTCACACCAAGATCGTAAAGCACTTCTCCGATCTTGGCGCCGACGTCTTTCAACAAGTGGTGACCGTTCTCGCCAAAATAAAACCCCTCGCGACCGTGGCCCGCCTTTCCTTCCAGGATGGCGTCATAGACAACGATGTAGAGATCCGCGACTGTCGATCGCGGTAACATAAGTATTTTCCTTTACGGAACAAACAGGAGAATCACCGTCGTCGATGTGAATGTTTGGCCACACGTTCAATCCCTGGCCGACATATCCGCCACGCTTCCTCGCAATACAACCAGCAATCGCCAAAGGAATCTGAATGGAGCGAGTGTTCTGAATACCCAAATCCACCAGTTTTCCAGAAGCGAAGCCGTAGATCGTCGGAGGGAGAACGACGTATGTCTTCACGTACCCTTGTGATTGTGGGTGAGTAGACACGCCGAAGGCATGCTTGGGCAACACGTGTCGTACGGGTATGAGACTCACCTTCCTTATCAGCGGCGAGAACGAGCAGGTCGACGTTCCGGTGAAGTTGGGTGTCTGCAATAGTGTCTAGTTGGGCTACGTCGGTATCATCCCAGACTGTCTCGGTTGCATAGTTCCCGTCCGTCATGTCGATAACGACGCCTAACAAGATGTGATCAAGGCGAGGAGTGAGAGGGGCTTAAGGAGCTGCGTACCAGTTCCAGACTAAATCACCACGCGTAAGAGGATGTCATCTCTCTAAAGTATTAATCACTCACGGTATGGATCAAACTAGGTACTTTGCCAGTCGCCTCGTACCTCTTCTTCAGACCTCTCAAGATCGCCGCACACGCTTCCGCGTTATCAGCATCCGCCTGTACCGGCGAAGCGACAGTAGCCACATCGAATTAAATCAGTTGTTCATGCCAGTTCAATGATACGCACGCATGCGAATATGACGTCACTCAAAGAGGCTTGTTTCTCAAGAAGTGCATGGTCGTCGTAGGATCCTAGGACGGTCTTGACCCCGAGTGATTCGAAGGCGGGAACCTTGTCCGCCTTACGAATGAGGACGGTGATCTCAGAGGTCGCAAAGGTGGGGTGTCGGAGAAGGCGATCGAGCACAGAGCCAGCGATATAACCTGGAGGAAGAATAAAATTCAGATAGGGGTCATGGGTAATGAGCAACGACGACCGTTGGAGACATACCAGTCGCGCCTGTGATGAAAATTTGGGTTTTGGTAGACATGGTTGTAGCGATTTAGCTGTGAGGGAGGTGACAGTTGGGCTCTGCGGGTTTCGGTTGGCGTAACCCCTCTTTATACGCCTCCGCCGACGCCCATGAAATCAAATTGGGCATGAGAGCGTTGATCTCGAGCTCGGTTACACCGGGCTTCACCTTAAGGCGCTGGCTTATTCGAAGGTATTGTACGTGAAATCTATCTATCTGGAGTGTGATCACTCTCAGTACCTTGCTCAGACTGGCCACAGCTGAATTCATCCAAGGAAGCTGTGCGATCTTCCATCCGGCACATGACCAGGTGACTGCTTCAACAGTTGGTTCCTAAAAGGCACGCTTTTGTACCTGTCAACAATAGGCGTCATAAGAAGCGTCACTGAGGAGGTGTACGGAAGGACATTGCGCCCCATGATGCATGATGACTCACGCTCGCCGTGTCTCCCCGTGTGCTCTTATCTACTGCCGTTCTGCCGAGCGTCTTTATCTCGTGAGCATGATCAGCCTGGTACACATTAGGTAAACCATTCATAGCTTACCGGTATACCCTGCAGACAAGTAGCCACCAAAGCTCCTCCATATAACAGACTCGAATCGCATCTGGCCTATTTTTCCTAGTGAAACGAGCAAGTAGATAGTAATCTTCCATGGAGCTCAGAAAGTATCTGGTAGAAACCGTCAAACATGTTGCATCATTCTGTCAAAGCCAGTCACGATTTATCAAACTACCCGCACTAACCCCACAATCATGCATGGTACATACCCGAGGGGTGACTATCCCTGGAAGTGAGCGGGCCAGTTTCACAGTGCCGGAAACCTTGCTGGCAAGGTAACTTGGCTTTCGACGATGAAGAGCAAACATTACAGCTAAGCATGTACATGCACGCAACACTGACACAGGTCTTGTATGCTCAATGAGGATACAAAACTGACTTTGACAATCTCTCATATAGGTCGCGGTTCTGGGCTGAGGTGAGCCAGATGATCATGGTATATACGATGAAAGGGTAGAAGGTACCGGATACTAGCCGATCATAGCTTTGTACATCATCCCAAGGACATATTGTCGCGGTAGCCATTGTAAGAGGTAAAACCAGGTGGAGTTGGAACCCAATGTCATGTACGGCGGTGGGCTTGCACTAAGGACCTGCACTACTACTTGTCGGGCGAACTCATTGGTGTCCATGCTCCCTCGACCCTGGCTGGCATTCATCCGGCCAAGTATTTGTGACTCGTACTCCTTGTACATTGTCGTGGGTGCGAGTGTCAAGGTCGCTTCCTGGTTCTTTGCGATGTTGGAAGTGACGCCACCTGGGGCGACAAGCATGACTTTAACGCCAAATGGCTTGCACTCCATTGCGAGACCTTCGGAGATGGTGTGGAGCGCAGCCTTGGAGGCACAGTACAGAGTATTCCACGGGGTCGTTCTGCGGAAGGAAAGATTAGCTTACGCCATTCGACAAGCACATAGGGTTCACATCAGGCCCACGATGGAACCGATGTTCACGATCAAACCTTCCTTGCGCTTGAACATGGAAGGTATCACCGCGTTCGACACCTGCAAAGCACCAAAGGTGTTCAGTTCGAAAGCGTTTCGCATCTGGTCGATAGTGGCCTCAGCTACGGGACCTAGAGACAAGGTTATTGCTTCGTACCCCAGCATGAAAATAGCCAACACGGTCGAGTGGCCAAAGCCAGAACAAAAAGCGTGAGGTCGGGGCTCACCAATAGATATAGCACCTGCATTATTCACGACGATGTCGATTTTGCCGGTTTCTGCGAGGATGGTTTGCACCGTGCGTTCAATATCATCTCCGTTGGTTACGTCCAGAACATGTTTTCGAATGTTTGGGTTCTGAAATCCCACCATGCTTTCGAGCCTTCGAGACGTTGCATATACAATGCATCCTCGCGCAGCGAATTCCTCGCATCTGTACCGGAGGTTGATGAGCGTTGGTAATCAGGACACACATCGGCGGAATATAGTAACGTCAATGACACACGTACAGTGCAAATCCTATTCCACCCGTTGAGCATCCAGTGACCAGAACTACTCTTTGGGTCCCTGCCGATGGTACTGACATTGTGGAGATCTTTTCGTGATTAGACCTGCGAGTTCAGATGCACACGTCGTTGCGCCTGTTGAAGGCCAGGACTGCGCGATGGGGTTCGTATGCAATGGCCCAGGACTGACTACGATAGGACCCGTTCAATGATTTATGCTTTGAAAGTGCTGAGCGGAGGTTGGACTCAACATCTGTGACAAGCCAATCCATGTTACCTGTGTGACTGCCAAAGTCACCTTACATCGTAGTCACTACCCTCACGAGGCTCAGGTCTATGCCTCTACTTACCCGTGTGCAGGCCATTTTCATAGCTCTTGACCCTGTACGTCTTGCACAGGTTCTTTTTGACTTCACATCCGTCGTTCGCTCCCAATTCTGGGATGGAAGGCGAACAGGCCCAGACTTTGTGTCTCCAATGGCAAGTCTCACCAAGCGGCAATCAGGACATCTGGCAAAACTCGTTCTCCAATATAGCAAAAGTCTACCAAAATCCGAGCCTGACGAAAGAGACACTTCGTACCCGAACAATGTCCCTCACACTGTCACAGGGGTAGACATCGCTAGCGCTTTGCACAGCGCCGAGTCGGACACGGTCTCAGAGTACCAGCAAGTTCACCCTCAGGCTGTCGCAGTTTTAGACCTCGCCGATGGGCAGTACACCACACCGGCAGATGTCGATCTAATGGTGCTTGTACCCATACTGCTGAGCTTGCTCGTTATCTCGAGGACCAACGAGTGGTCTCCTGCTTCCGAGTTTATCGCCATTGATTTTATAGGCGCTCTCATACTAGGACCTGGCACGCTCAGGCTCATTCGCAGGACGGCAGTGCACCCCGCGGAGTTGGATACAGGTCCCGGATGCGCGTTGCTCATGGACGACGACCTCATGGTGGTGATTCGGGGCAGCCAAAAAATTGTCGAGGCGGTCACCGAAGGTGGCTTCTACCTCTCTTTTTCAGATCCAAAACCTAGGCAAGGTGTAACACCCGTGACCGAGAGATCAGAAGAGAAGCAAGTCATCTCTGACGTGCTAATCGGAGTGGTGGAAGGAGGATGCCGTGGGGTATGCGAGGCCATAGTGATGCGACTTTTGCATTTGCGCACTGCTATTCCCAACCTCAGAGAGATAGCTCTCGTGACAATATTTGGGCGTATGATATGCAAGGCATGCTGGTTGGGACTGAAGGCATCTGCCAACGATTCCGTACCAACAGTCGCAGGAATAACTCCCCTGCGATCAGTTGCAAGGTTGACGGGAGAATTTTTGGGACTGCTGATAGTATCAGCCGTAATCGCGTCAGCTTCTACTGCTACGATACTGATTCACGGTGTGTCGTTCTTCATCCAGTCTTTCTACTTTGCGTTGTTTGCAAGGCTCGTCTTGCAATCCCAAAATTACCGTGTTCGGACGGAGCGATTTCTCCACGCGCTGGGCCGTCCACAGATAAGGAAGTGGGCGTTCCGCACGCAGGCTTCGGCAGCAACCTTCGCATGTCTCGTTCTTTGTCGGGATATCGACCGACCTGTCAAGAGTATCAACCTCCTTGGCCTCTTGGACATCTTGATTCCTGATCAACGCGACATTTGGAGAGTGTGGAAGAAGAGGGTAGCTGATCGCATCGTATACGAAAAATCCATTGTCTTTGCGCCGACCATACCTGCATTTCGCGACACAATGGGCCAAGAGCGCTTCAAAGGTCTTTTGGACGAAGCTCAACGTGCTTACGACAAGTACCATCACTTTTATTCCTCTGATACCTCCACTGCGACCTCCACTGCGTAGCAATCTCTCATGATCTTATGCATGCATGTTTTTTCTTCGTAGTTCGTGCGATATGTAACACTACGCTGGCATGCTACTTAATACCGAGCAGCACGAGCTTCGTTATGGCGACTCTTTGACTCTATGATCCGCGGGATACTTGTCGGATGACTCTCTGGCCTGTACATATGTCACAATTCCACGGTTCAATAACTGGCTTCGGTTGTCAGTTATAGGCACACCGAGCAAGAGGACGTCTGGCTCAAGGGCCACACAAGTATATACGCCGTCCTCGCAACCCAGAACAAGTAGACTAATCACAGACATTGGGCGTGTGACTCACGATCCTCTGGAGCCAGCCCATTGGTGGTCTGACGATCCTGTCCGATGGCAAATGGCGTTGGGTCGGATACATTGATAATGCAGTGGCGCGTTCTCCTCACCGCTCCCCCTCGTCCTGATCCTATAATCCGTGATTTCAACGGGCGGGCATAGCGACAGTGTCCTGACGAAGAGTACCACTTTCGGAAGCATGGAGGAAGGAAAGAACGACCTCGTATGGGCGCGTAGCACTGAATTCAAGATGGTTCCTATATATAAGGGAAATGGATCAAGGTTTCTGCATCAAAATTCCAGTGTTCATGTTTCGCCTCTTCGCTGGTAAGTATAGGTTCCTATTCGCAACTAATGGCGGCTTGCGTGATCCCGGCCGACGGTGTCCTGTCTGGTCGTATGATTGAACAGTGTGCAAATCATGGACGATTGTTTGAAAAATTAATTTGACGGCGACCTTGAGACCGGCTGAAATTCCTTGTTCAACATGTTGTGGCGCCTGTTTCTGTTTATCCCTAATATCATGATTTGATTGCTTGCGGTGGTGATCAGCGTTGCCACCAATTGCTGTGCCCCACGTACCATTGATTGTGACGGTAAATTTCGTCGACCACCTCAATTCAATGCATTACGGTTTCGCAAGAACGTGAAGATTCCGTAGACGAATCCCCGTTGTGACTAAACTCTCAACTTGATCGCCTATACTTGAGTGAAATCGACTCAACCTTTTCAGTGCTCGAACGTACGTCCTTCACATGTACAGCAATACGCACTGTACCGTTTATTTCAGATTGCTGTGAATGTTTGGAGTTTAAATCTGGATAGTTCTCAACGCTTGGAGAATTTCAGTCGGATATTCAAAGTTCCCTAGCTCGCCTCATCATGATGCATGATGCGTCATTCACATTCACATTTAGATTGCACCAACCTGTGGTCCGACGGACACAGGAAAATGATTTGGCCACACGGAGCTCAGCACTCCGAGCTCTTATCAGCTTGGCTGCTTTGCACCGCAGAGCATTGGTTCTGGTTTCTGTTCTCCCTGGCAGTTTGTTGAGATGTCGTTCGCGGGCACCGTGTCACAGGTAGCTGGGCTACAGACATCCAAGGTGGGTCTTCTCCGAGATGTTGAGCACCCACCTCACCCTTCCCTTTGCACCATAACGGCGTCGCCAGTATTTCAATAGTATGTCTTTCCGCATTACTCTTTGTTTGGCACCGTGCTTACATATGGATGACCAGTTGCTGGCATGGCGATTCTGGTGAGGAAGATCTGCTTGAGAGGTGGACATTTCTCTGATGCAATTGGACTACTGATAGATCTTCGACTATACGATCACCCTCGAGGACGAAGTATGTGGACACGACGAAATTGTCATCGATGCGTTAATCTTTTGTTAGGCACGATGGGTGTGGGGACGCAGCTGGAATGTAACACGAGTCGTCTTTACTTTATCAAGATATCTGCCATTCGCAGGTGCGGCGATGACTGCATATAGTGAGTGTGCCATGGCGAGTTTATTTAATTTAATTTTTGCTGAAGACGCTACGCGGGAAGCTGCGTTACGTTCAAACTCAGAGGTATCTCCAATGTATGATCGACCATGGTAATACTCTTATGCTCTGATAGCCCTGCGGATCGAGTGCAGCAGAGAACAGTGGGTGGTTGACGTCTTGAGGATGCCCGGATTGATACCTCTTTTTTACCAGTCGTTCATATACTGGGTGTCATCGCTTCGGAAGGTCCGTCGCATCGCCTTCCTCCACGAGCAGTGCATGAATGTTGTCTGCCATCAAGGGCTTCTGATCCTACGCACGCACGCATATTGGCAAGGCGATAAACGGGTGTTATACGGCCTTCTTGCGTATGGTAGCGTAAGTCGTCTCGTCTTCGTTGTATTTCCTTTGAGCTCGCTCGAGCAGACAATGACATAACTTAGGTGACGATCGCTGCGCTTGTAGGCCTCAATTTCTCACCAAAGCAATTACTCCCTGGAGGTAAGTCTGGGGCCACGTCAATTGTTCTTCTCTTGACTCGTCTCTCCGGTGCACAGCACAAGCTCCTCCGGGTTGCTTTCTGATCATCAGTCGAAATATTGCTTTGTTGTATTTGCTCTTAGTGATTTTCGAAATGGGTGAGTAGCCTATCGTATCGATTCGTCACTCTCTATACTGATTTATTTCAGTGATATTGTTTTTAACGGTCTACAAGCATTTTCATTTCTATCATGGAGTGAGGACATCCATGGTGTACACAATCTATCGAGATGGCGTGTTTTATATCGTCTGCATCATACGTAAGAGAAATCTTCACGCCAATAGACTCGTAGTTTACCTTGAGGCGCAGTCATTACACTGGCTAACATGATCGCTGACAGTGCATTTCCGGTAAATACTTCTCTTCCATGGCACGCATCCAGAAAATGCTAACGAGAACGGTCATTTTCCAGTTTCAATTCAGCGACCTCTTGAACCTGTGCGTGATTAGCATCTTTGCTTTGCCGAAGCTATGACGATGGTTGTTTCACCTCCAGACCCCAGGTCGCCCTCCACAGCGTGCTTGCATCACGCATCCTGTTCAACCTACGCAAGATCCACCACTATCTACAGAACGGGATGTTGGATTCGAGCATGTTGAATTCACTGGATCCGAGTCGTCTGGAAAGGGTTTGCGGGGTTTGACGAGTATCTACGTCGATGTAGACATCGAGCATGGACCCGTGTCGTGGTATTTAATTTATTTACTGTAATGTCTTCTCGAAGCCGGTTTCTCTCGTGCGAAAGGTGTCATATGTGTAGATACAAACACAAACGTACCGCTACAATGTATCACTTTGCGCTCGACCTGTTACAGCCTAGTATCGAAACAAGAACCGGAACCCGGCTTGGCAGGGGCCATACATATGTTGTGCGGAGGTTGCAAGTGCATATTCTGTACTTATGGATAGTAATATGTATATTCGAACAAATACTAGGGAAATATATCAGAAAAACCTTCTAGCGAATAGGCTAAAAATAACACCAGTCGAATATCCCACCCACCAACGTTTTCGGATCCTCCGCATTCAAAAAATCCTCTCGGTCGACACTGCAGAAGTTGGGGAGAAAATAGGCGTTTGCTCATCATCCAAGATGTTAGACATCCAACCCTTTCTCATCGCTTCCATGCGATCCCGAATGACTTTGGCCATCGGAGCTGTCTTGCGGAGACCTTGGGTATGGTTCGGCTTCCAATTATCGGGAAGACGCTCCCGTGTCACCCAAAGGCGGAGGACCTCAAGGTCAAGACCATCCTTGGCCGCATCCTTGCCACCCAAGACGCCAATCGCAATTGCCATCTCACCCCGTGCAATCTCCGCCTGCCACCACCGTAATGGTTTATCAAGTGCCTTCTCGCGCTTCGTGCGAATGTTGGCGACGTCCTCCAACGTCATGCGACCTTCGAGATACCGACCACCTTGATGCAGTGCCGACTTCATCAAAGAGTTGCTTACTGCCGTGGGTGCGTACTCGTCCTCCTTGTGCGCATCGACATGGAAAAGGGATGCATCGTGTTCGATGCAGTTGTGACGGGAAAGGTCCCAAAGGGACACTTTGCGGAGTTGGCCGAGGATGAACCATCCACCAAAGGCGAGAATGAAGGCTAAGAGCACTGATATTTGGTATCCTTCCCTGAGTGCCCCGTAGATTGTGAATGGACTAATATTTTTCCCGTCCCTTGGTCTGTCCATGACGTTAGAATCGATCCGCACGATGATGAGTATCGTGTTCGGACGTCATGTTTTGGAGCTTAACTTACAGAAAACCATGGTTGGCGAGAGCGTTCAGAGCAGGACATGGCGACCTCTTGTCCCCAGGCTGGGGTCGGCAGTAGTCATGGCTGATCCCTTTGAGGGGGCAAATCCCGCCTGCGTGCGAGTGGTGATCGTGGCCGGGAACAGGGGAAGCGAGCAGTGGGGAAAATGGGGTCTCCATAATGGCTCGGGCCGAGGTGTTGACGCGAGTGAGAGTGATGGGCATGTCTCAGTCGGTGGGGATGGGTGGGTGTTTGAAGAGAGTTGGGGGATGAAAATCAAACAGGGCCGACTTATCTTTTAAGGGGTGGACCATTTAACACCATTAGATTTGGACGCTATAACTGTCAGGGCTTTTCGGCGCAGAAAGTTCGCGATGAAATCGTACAGAGGTAATGGCGCTGTTCCTGATCCACTGCCACAAAGCTGTAGGTTACGATGCCGCCTTACATTACGAGCACGATGATGATCTACACGTTGAATTCCCTCCATGGACACTGCCGTCCGGTTGGGAATTCGCAGATCGATGGGAATCAATCAGTGCGCGCTCGTGTGTATCAAGGCGCCAGGAACTGAAGAACGAGGCTATGCATGGAAGTCGGCGCTCGAAATTCATGGCCACCGTTTCTCACAACCACGGCGGAAGTTCTCCCCACACGTTGACCCCGGGGGGAGGACGGCGCCGAACTTGCTCCCGCAATACAGGACTTCGACAGGCCCTGATAAGCTTGCCAGAAACTCACCCACGTTGTTCTACGGTTCTACCTTGTGTACTCTTGAACTCTCTAGAGTACAGTAAATGAAGTCTTAGGTGCGCTCAGGTAAACCATTCACTGCCTCGTTAAACGAACATTTTTTTTGACAGAGCTTTCTGATCAGTATTTGTATTCTCGGCGCTCGGTAATCTCCTTCTCCCGTTTCTCACTGCAATGCCCCCTAAATAGGACACACAAGGAGCGGATTCCCTCCAATGTACGAGTCCGACTTGGCGGTGTGGCACATCGCCGGGAACTTACACTAGGTTCATAATGAACCCTTGGCCCTAGGCTGGTGCCAAACTTTATCAGAACGTCATTGACCTCATGGTGACATTGGCACAACGACCCAGCCAGATCACTATCGTTGTAGACTTTCATACAATCCATTCATTAACGTGGCTTCGTATACCAGTGTACCGGCATGTGATATCAGGCAGAACAGCACAGAGTAGCAACCGAAAGAGACGAACATCTCACTCCACGGAAAAGTGCGTACCATGTGCATCCGTCGAAATTCACCATTGAATGACTCGGCCTTTAGTTGTCCCGGCGTACTGATGATTATTTGAGTTCGTAGACCTAGTGCATCGATACGCCGTCCTTTCTCCAGTTTGCGCCGCAACCACGGGCCGTGTTTCAACTTGCATACCATTTCGGCGCTCTTGTTCAATGTGTTTCATGTCGCTTGCGCACTCGGCAACGATAAGATAAGACAAGGAGATGTCTCGTCGAGTGTCGACGTTTGTGCATTTGCATATACCCTCCGAAAGAAAACTGATCACACAGTCTGAGCTGATGTATTCCAGTGCTGCGCAGAGGGACTACACTGGTATGCACCTCACGAGGTACGTAGATTCGGAGGATTATAATCCAACGATATCGGTCAACGTCTAGGATCCCCAGGAGCTCCGTCTATTCGTGAATATGAAACTAGATCGGAAGCAAGGGGGAATATTGATATCTGCTTCAGGAGCCTTCATATGGTCGTGTGAGATAGTCCGCGCTCAGTTGCTGTTCCTGTTTGACCCCTGATGTCCCCAACACAGTCCCAGGAGCATCCCGGCCGGAGCTCATAGCATATCATATAATCGCCGTTCAAGCTGCTCCTCGGAGGGGGGATATTATTCCTCCTTCTATCACCGGTCCACACTCATCCGAGCAAGCAAAACCTGATCGGCCATTCGCAGATGAATTTGATTAAGGACGATGTTCGGGTATACCACCTTGTTCGGTCGGTTGCATGGATGGAAGTACTAATACTAGAAAATGGAAGCATATTCCGCTACAGCCTATAGGTGCCATTGACATTCCTGTTTTTGAGATATGGGTGAATAGTTGGACCTATAGAATATACATTTTACAATTAAAGTTACCTGTTTACACTGGCGTGGTATTTGGGTAGAACGATGCACACGTTCAAGGTTGTCGAATCTTTGTCGCAATGCATGAAAATGAAATCCTGCCGACGGGTGAGACTGTTTACCAAGTTGATTGACACCTCGAAAGTAAATCTTCTATCATCGTAGCTATCGCACGTCAAGCCCGATTTGCGCGTATCGATGGTCCACGACTGTAGCGTCGTCGTATCCTGACTAGCCTTGAATTTCACGAAATAAATCAACGGTTCTAAGATGCCCAGATTCGGTCCCGAGCAATCAAATCTCAAGCTCGAACTGGGCCGGCCTCAGGCTGGATCAGCCATGAACCTCTTGATCTCGAGAAACTCGACATTCAATGTTGGTGGGGGTCAACTTGAACGGTTTAGATCCACTAATTGCCGGGTTATTTAGGCTGGGGGAAAAAAAGTGTCCAAGTGAGCGACGACTCGCCTTATGGGTAGTCCAATTGTGAAGCCGTATCTCGCGTTATGACCACCTCGTCGTTGCTGGTTTGAATTCTGTATCGCGGGTAAAACGGAACAAGAACAAGTTCTGCATTGCTACCCAGGTCACGTGCAAAATCGCATCAAATCGTTAATTAATTGCTCTTATGTAAAAGAATCGTCCGACAGCGCACGTTTCATGCAAAAGTCCTTTCCATCCCATTCTGCTTCACGACATTCCAGCTCGCTAGCAAGGGATTTGCATATCCACATCCATTCCTGTTGACAATTCTGCACGAGGGGTTCCATGTCTGATCCGGTATCTTCCAAGTCTACCTTCCTCTGCATGTACATGAGGAACCATCCGGATACCCTGGTCGCGTATGTCAAGCACTTTGGAAAAATACCCGGGAATGTCAGCTCTGCTGAAATGAAGTCAATCGACCGCCAGGTGAGTCGCAACACGCATCAGGTCCCGGAATCAAATTAGCATGAACACATCATTGTGTCATCAGGGCATGAACCTCTCATACTCGCTCAAGAGCGGCGGTGTTGGCTCTGTCCACGTTAAATTTGACCCACCACTTGTTGGTTATGATGACGTCAAGCCGAGATTACTTGCTATGAAAGCTGACGCGCAAGAAGCACTCGGGATGGTGTGTTCATATATCCAAACCTCTCGCCAGTTTAGATATTTACTACTTTCCTGCTCGAATTCCAGCTACAATCTCCCAAGATAACATCGTTCCGCATGCCATCCGGTGCCGTGTCCGTCCTGTGCATTCTCTTTGGTGTAGCGTATTTCAGTTTGGCGCCCCCTCGGGGAACCTCTCTGCCGCCAATACCAACCAACATTACTGACATGGTTTTCATGCCTGCGCATACAATTTTGGGCGTACTTGGCTTTCAGCCATTTCTTAGAACCATTGTCCAAACCACTGCTGCCATACATGGCCTTGAAACCCTTTATACGTGGTATCTTTGCAGACGCTACGTCGAGGGACCTTTTGTCACTGTGAGGAGATGTAGTTATGTTCTTCCTTCGCCATGCTGACGTGAACCCTTCGTCACAATAGGCCGCATATCTTTCTGCAACGGCCGTCGTTGGCTTTCCGATCTGGGCCGATCTCAAGAAGAGAGTTCAAGAGAAGCGCATCGAGAGTGTCATGAAAGCAGAGTAACGTTCGAAAATACCCGCGTCATGACCGTACTAGGCCACACGTAGAGCGCTGTCCGAATGACTTGCAGTATTTCCCACCAAGATTTCGTCTTGACGGCGACGTCTCTGGAGTCTGGAGAGCAGCCGTGTCTTGTGTGCCCGGACACTCTAATGTATCTAATCATTTTGATCCGTTGATCCGAGGGGCTTATCGACTATCAGCGGACGCTCGTGATCCGAGACGGCTGCCGTCTGACCCTGCTCAGTTCCCTGGGGTTATCAGACGCTCGGCGCATCATCTGGTGCACTGGTTACTTCGGGTATAACCGATCAATCAGTCCCGAGCGACCCAGCAGGGTAGACTGATCATATCAAACATCAGTCGACGTCTATTAATTCTCTCATCCCCTACCGCGTGGCGTGCGACGTCATCGCTTGAAAGCTCCATCACAGCCCATTTGAGAGCCTATGAGTGGAAGACGGCTTACCGCTCGTCTTGATGTTTCGCAAGCAAGCACGGAGGTTCTATCCCCATCATATGGCATTGCCCCGATTTGTCGTATTCCTGTGATGACTCATTGACTCTTGAGAAAGTAATTTCCCCTTGCAGCTGAACATTGTTGTCGCTCCTGGGTTGCATCGCCTGCTTTTCCCATCACCACTTGAGCGTGCTGGGGTCGTTGAGATAGAGAGAATGCCACCGTTTGTCCGTGGCATGCCCCGGTAGGTCAGTAAAAAGTGTCTCGACTCCTTATTAACCTGGATAGGTCATGATCTGTTCGCTGTTGTCCACGTCCAGCTGGAGGTGCAGTGGTACATCAATTTCAAGAGACAGTTTCCATGTCTGTCTTGCGCAATCATCTTGATGTCGTGGGTGAATTTCCTTCCTAAGTTTCTGAGGCTCTGCAATTAAGGTTGAAATGCCGGTGGGTATATGCCATGAATTGATAGCATCATCATATTTAAGATACTCAGCTTTCAAGTCGGCATGTTCCGCACAGTACCTGGCATGGCAGTACTGCCCGGATCAATTCTTGGGCTCGGAGCTGTGTTCGGATGTATTTATAGTGTCATCTCTGAGAATACTGTTGCTAAAAAAATACCTGGACCGTAAGCTACAGCCGCGAGTAATGCCATCTTCCCGTGTCATCGCATGGAATGATGACTGCAAAACGATAGTTATGTAAGATTTCATTTCAGAATTGTTGCTCGGCAAGCTTGAATGTCATTCTGATGATGGATGGGGTTAGCTCTTCTCAGGTATTCGTATTCCGGGGGAAAAAACATAGCCCTCGATCTCAGCGCCCAGCAGCTGCAAGCAACGCCAGAAATGGTCTAGCTCAGGCTCCTGGTTGACCTCCCTTATAATTTTACCTTTCTTCTTTCACTCTCTTTTGCCCCGAGCATGTACCCGTGGTTGTTGGATTCATTTGACTTGAAATTCAAGCTATAATATATGGTTTGTTTATTACTCCTAGTACGGAGGCTCTTTTGCAAGTTGTCAAGTACTAGCACCCATTCAAGATTGTGGTCAAGAGCGGAGAGGACCAATGGTCATATGCCGCCCTCTGGGCTCGTGTCAGGCAGATTGCTGACAAAATTACTGACCTTGGTGGTGCCGAGAACCCAATTGGCCTTCTTATGCCATGGGTGAGTTTGATGGTCACTCTACATACACAATGAATTGACTTTTGCTTCAGCCTCGAAATCGATTACGTCGCTGCGCGCGGCTCACGCGATCTGGCTCTCTGGCCGCACCATTGTCTTCCTTTCCGCAAAGTGGACGCCTGAGGTTCTCCAGGTTGTCCTTGAGCGTGCAAACGTCCATCTCATCCTGTTTGGTTCTTCGGAACCACCGGCTTTGTCGGGGGTCGCTGTCTCGACTTTCAGTCCGTCGGGTTCCAACAGCCTCCGGGCCATCATCCATGTGACCCCACCGAACTGGATTTCTGACGCAACATGCTAAACAGACGTTTTGCGCTCACTTTTTGAGATTCGTCGCTTCATGTTCAATCAGACAATGTTGTCCATAGATCCCTTGAATCGATACGCAACTCTCAGTTGCTTCGAGTTTGCTTTACACCAAGCATCTTCCGTGCTTTCACTGACTTCGCCCAAATGCGCTCTGGTGGTTCAAAGCTGGCAAGCGGCTTCAACCGTGTCTACTGGATGGTCATTAGAGGTAAAACTCACAGTATTCATGATCTCGAGTTGGCGCGTACTGTCATCCCAAGTGCGACCATTGCCTGCGACTAAGTTCTTTCACGAGCTTACTTTCAAAAATCTCCTCATCATCCGTGCTCGTCAAGTCAGTTACAACCGAGAAGGTCGTTCTTCTGCCAACACTAAGACTACCGACGCCTCATTCATCCTCAAATACACTTGCGACCGCCTGCGTGTTTCTCATGACGATTTTGCGATGGTCATCAGTTCCGTGCGCTGCATCATGGGGATGCCGTTCAGTGCATCATGCAAGATCGACCTTGTCATGCTTCAAAAATTGGCGGATTCCACGGAGTCTCTTGCGTCTGGCCACTCCGCAGAGCTCCCCACGTTCATTTCTCCCACCTCCAAGGTTGATGTACTCGCTGGGGAGATCACAGCAGAGATTTCTAAAGCTGTCCAATTCTTCTGAGATTGTCCCGATGGATATACCAATCCTCTATTCGGGTCTCAACTCCATCACTGTAGTTCGCCTCTACATGTGGTTGCAGTCCGAGCAGAGTGCGCGGAGGAGACGACTCGGACATAATTGTTTGAGGAAGAAATCACGGCTCAAGTCCTCGCCACCGAAATCTTGAGGGAAGAGATCGACGAGTCGGATGTCGATATCCTTGCCGAAGAAATTGCCGCTGTGATCACAAAGTTATCCAAGTCACTCGAGCCCGTTCCAAAGGATATCCCTCTCCCCTGCTCGGGACTCAACTCCATCACCTTGGTTCATCTTTACATGTGGTTACAGTCCGAGCACGCGTATGAGGAGAGTGACGCACCTGTTCGAAGAAGAATTTACAGCGCAGGTGCTTGCCATGAAGATTTTGGATCACAATGATGACGGTGAATCGCAGGTGGAGGTCGGCAGTACGGATCCCAGCCCAGATACTCTCGCCGAGATGATGGCGCTTCCGAGGTTCAGGTTCTCGAGAAAGATCCGGATTTCACGACCGAAGAGTTCATCGTCGACGAGATGTCGAGTTACGAACACAGGTTCTCATAAATAAATACCCATCTCTTTTCAATGATGGCACTTGCAAGCCAGTACCATTCCTCTCAAAAACGTCTGTCTCGGTTGTTGGGGCAGCGGAGACAGAGGTTTCACGGAGAGGAGATTGAATTTGTAGCTTGGAGTCCGACTGTAGACTTCCTCGAATCTTATTCATCTATTTGTGCAATGTTGGAATCGTTCCATTTCCACCACGTACACCAGGCAATTCCGTCAAGGACACGACGATCCAAAAAGTTCTAGGCTGACACTTGAGGAATGAAATGAACTCAAACTTCCAGATACTATACGAATCGAAAATCGAGAACCACGCAGTGGCAAAAGCAGGAGACGACGAGAAAAACCAAGTGCCAGCCTTCTCTCCCAGTGTATGCTCTTTACTGAGGCATACGAACCGTGACTTGATAGTGACGAAGTGCTTCACTCAGGTATCCGTACATTCTCTCCAGCCGTTGAACACGTAGGATGAACAACTGGATCAAAACAGCGAATATCAGCAGGCATGCGCTACACTCAGGAGTCCAACGTTTTACCGGTGATGTAGGATCATCTGCATGGTGGAGGGAGCTCTTCAGTTTTCGTATGTCCGCCGTGATCTAAAACATGGATCGCCAGTAAGTATGCTACCCAATTCCCCAAAGCAAACGGTCCGAGGACGCACTATGGCCCACACGCTCGCAAAAATCCCTAGCTTCACAGTCACTTCCTGGACGAGTGGCCTCGAGTCATGGAGGGTAGTTTCTAGTTTCACCATTTGACCAAGGCAAGTTCTTTCCAAGTCGTACTCAGCCTTGATCGCTTTGTAGTCTGTAGTCGCCGCTTGATCAACCGGCCTAGGTGAGTCATCAATAGCGCATATAACTGATAAAACCTACAACTGCACCGACTCCGTGCTTCGAGGAGTTGAAGTCCAGAACGCTTGAAATTCATATAATCGATACCGAAAGTCTGAGGAAGGAGATGAGCGATTGATACTGTTCCGAGTGCATCGACTTACCGCAGCGTCGGGGAGCTTCGCCCACAACGCGGGAACTACGAACGCCAGAAAAAGCGCGATACCAGCGACAGCAACGTCTGTTACGAATTTCCATCCCAGTTCTTTCACCTGTCCATCAC
Source organism: Boletus sp. NGJ (assembly GCA_019096195.1). Taxonomy (NCBI): domain Eukaryota; kingdom Fungi; phylum Basidiomycota; class Agaricomycetes; order Boletales; family Boletaceae; genus Boletus; species Boletus sp. NGJ. The sequence goes on from JAGTXK010000022.1 coordinate 59,432, forward strand.
GTCAGGACATACTGGTAACACGTGAGAAGTGGGTCGCACTTCCTGGCTGACGCTGATAACACAAGGAGTTGAGACTTTGGATGATCACGAAGCATTCAACTTACACTTCCATGGAATCTTTCGCACTGCGCATTCTATCTTCTAGTCCACTGACCCTCGTACGTTGCTCGCCGATCTCGAAGCCTTCGACGACTCGAGAGAACTCAGCGATGTACGTATCTAGAGCTCTACCAAAGTCAAGAACTGCAAATAAATTGATGAGCAACAACGGAGTCAATAAAATCGAGAGACATCCTACATTCTTGGCATAGTTTTTGCGACGGTTGCGACGTGTCCTGGATTACCTGGGCCAAGGTGAGGACGCGAAAATGACCTGGTACTGGCGTTTACCTGTATTTGCGCCTGAATTATTTCTTGTTTTTCCGATCGAGTCCTCTCCCGATCCCTCAACGAAGGCAAGACCATCTCGCGGAAGTCTAGGGACACTCGGATAAACTAGCCTGTTGTGTTTCACGAGCTGTGGGTCATACCGTCAACGACGCCTTGTGCTTCTCCAGCAAACTCCCTGGAGTGCCAGAGGAGGTTTTTATACGTCTATATTTCCAGTGAGTTCCACCTTGCAGTTGATGAAAAGAGGGCATACCAGATGATGTTGATTCCACTGAGTTTCCAAGGCGTAACAAGTGTCGTAGAGGTCGACGTGCTTGTTCTGCTCCTTCGATGCATCAGATAATTTTCTTCCGATGCCGTAGAAAGCTTCGTCTATGACAAGAGTCGCCATACACAGCTTGTCGATCTCGAGACGAAGTACATCCTCGGTTGGAAGGTCAGGAGGGACGTCAGTCAGGTCCTGAAGACTCGCTCGAAGATTAGTGTTCGGTATGTATGTCGTCTGAGCTGTGGTTCTCCTGGAGTTGCGCCAAGGCTCAGCCGGGATGGACAGGTTATTGGTTCTCTGTGGATGCAGGATACACGGAGTAGCCATGGAGTCAATATGGAGCGACGCAAGACGTTTGAATGTTGGGTGGTTCGCTCCATTGACTTGCTTGCGGTGCGTTTATATCCATTGACGCAAGTTCGAGTGTGACGCAGCAAGGCTGGGTGGCGAACGCCCTGCAGAAGGCATCGAGTGTTGTGAAGATCTGGGGGGTGCCGTGACCAAGAAACTCGATTTGCACCAATTGCATAAAGCCGTATGGGCGCTCAATAGCCAAGACCATGAGCATAGAGCATGTTATGTGGTACGCGCACCATACTTGAACGATGGGCGGTTATGGAAACGTTTAGCGCTGACGGTGAGTCCGAGTCGCGATGAAGCAATATGGCTGAAATGAACTTCGCCTGTGAACGGATATACTTGATGAAATGTAGGTCCCGTCGCGCGTAGGCTTTCTTCAGCCTCAGAGGCACAAGGGACAGACTTAGTTTGTCCCGTTTCAGTCTCCTTTTCGTTTTGCGGCGTTAAAGTTCAACCCTCTCTCGCCTTTTGGAACCTACAACGCGCACATTACATGCCAGGCGTCCATATCGCGGCGATCAGCTTTGGTTTTTTCGAATCACAGTGTAGTCGCCCGGAAACCTCAAGGCATCAACATGGTCACTCTAGCTTCTATTTCATGGCGTCTAACCAAATAGAAGAATCGTATGGTGAAGGCATGCATCAACCCATGGCGAACGTCACATTATGCAGATACGCCCGACATTTCGAAACGCTTTCGCTTGGAATGCAGGTGTCTCAAACATGCTGATCAACAGGTGGTTCCAGGGCGGCTACCTGATTCCCTGTACAGTTTCCTCTCCAGCAACATAAATCATCTCACCGTCCGATGACGCTTAACCCCATCTTCATGTCTGGAGAGATCCCCTCCTCCGTACTCTGCTGTTGCAGCGACCCCTTTAGTAGAGTGCGTTCCCGCTCCCGGGCCTCCCATATTTGACATTACTCAGTAAACAACAGGCCACCCGAATTCCCCAACACAGAATTACCGTTCAGTCATCCTGACCGTCTCGTTGTCAAGATCCTCGCGCTCGTCTCTGAGGGGCAAACACTCGACTCGCGTTTCAAAGATGTTCGCGACGTAGCATCTACGGGCACCAAGTTCGAATACGAAACGACTGCGCTCACCCTATGCCGGGTTCGTCCTTTTCAGCACTCACTGCATATCGCCGTTCGAAAGAGATGGCATTTACAGAGATTCGAAACACTGCTTTGGGAATCGAAGGATATCGCAGGCGTTGCACATGTAGCCATGAAAGGTGATCTTCCTGCTTTTTTGGAGCAGGGGTTTGAGAGAACGACTGACACCCGACGCCCTGTAATGTAGATTTCAACGAAATCGTTCTCGATTTCCTGTCCGAACCGAATGTGGCGGTACAGGATAGGCTCAAAGAACTGGCCAATGCGTCTGAAGTAAGTTCGTCATTCATGAATCTCCACTGAGGCGAATACGATGTGGTATCCTGATGCCTATTCAAGTTGTTACAACGAGAAAGGGATTCAATGAAAAATCAAAAGTCTTCTTTCGATGCTCTTACTAAAGAACTAGAGGATTTCCATCGGACGATGCAGTCAGAAATAGGCGTTCCAATCCCCAAAAAACGGAGGGAGAGTCAATCAGGGGGGAAAGGTACGCGGCCGTTATGGTACATCACGACTACGCCCTTTGATGATAGCAGCACCGAATGACTTGCATCGTTCCAGGAAATCGAGACCTGTGAGTTACGGTCAATTATACAGAACGGTTCTAAGAAAAAAATCAATCCTCAGCCCTTTGTCATGCCACATTCTAAGCCCTTGAACGGTCTCTCAACTGTCACTGCATCCATTGGCACAGTCTCCCGGAGTTGCATGTAAGAGACTTTGAAACTCTGTCTATGCCGACCTGACGTATCGCGCCCTCCGTACTAGGGATTATGCCTCGCAGATCGACCCAAACGCAGAAAAGGGATCGTTTCCTTGGTGCATCCGTTCTCCACCTGCTACCCAGGAAACGAGCCCCGCGGGGCCAAACCGTTCAGAGCGCAAGCGCCCCTGCCCTCCCATTGAGCACCTTGAGTTGGCAGCGCTCCCCGGGATCGTGGACGCGCTCTTGCGCGATCTGCGCGCGTTCGCAAGCCGCATCGATATTTTCAAACTCATCTTTGCAGAGGTTCGATCTTTCTTCGAGACCCATCGATCATGCTGACGAATTGTGGCATCTGATACAGCTAGCCAGAGAGCAAGACATCTTCGTCGTGTATTTGAAAGACGGGCAGTCTGATGCTAACCAGGTGGGTGTTGTTGTTTTTTTGCATCGATCCGTCATTTCCGACAAATCTGGTTTCCTTTTTCTTTCTCTTGGTGCGGCGTACACATGCACAGGGGTATAGAACTGAGATCAATCGTTTGAGGAGGCGTCTTCCATGTGTGTGCAATGCGCTGGATGCTTACAGCAAAGGGAGACCATCATGAACTGGCTGTATCCACGTGCCCCTGCAGTTTCCAGCTCACGTTTCTAAAGAGGTCGGCCGGACACATAGTGTCAATCGAGTAAATGACTTCGTTTTCCGCACGGAAAGCAGTTGGGACAATAAAAAATAAAATAAAAAGCGAGACACTAGCAATCTGATTCTACACCTCTGTTCAATTCAATTCACTCATGTTATCTATGTCTTGCGGGGGACACGCCATGGCCGGCATGATTCCAGAGTGGTCAGATCTTCAGAACCACTCGCCCCGCAATCTCACCCTTCTCCATCTCATCAAACACGCTTGGAAACCACACGTCTCGTGAATACACGCAAAAAATCGGGAATCAAATGATCTACACGTACGTCTCGAGTTCCTCCAGGCCTCGGAGGGTGTAATAACAAATCACCTTTCCCCTTGCAGCAAGCTCCAGGGCCTCGATTGCATCTTGACGGGACCTGTACGTGAAGCAAAGCAGGAGGTGTCAGTTGCCCAAATCTATGGGTGGATGATTCGAACACAATACTTGCCCAATCGTGGATCCAATCAGCTTGAGTTCCTGGTGCCGTCCCGCATCAGCTTCAGTTTGTGCTGACACGCAAGGGGAAGGGGGAAACTGTTTACCTTGCCAACCAAAACTTCAAAGGGGACTTGGAATGGTGCCGATGCCGGTACCCCCACAAGGATGATCGTCCCTGTTGGTCGAACGTAATAGCACGCCTGGACATACGGCGTAGCCTGGATAACAAAATAAATCGCACGGTATGGACGCAAACAGCGAACCCGCGACGAGGCACAGCCTCAGTCAGTGCGTGCAACTATGGACATGAATGGTGTTGGACAAAACAAACTGACTGTTCCGGTTGTGATGAGTGCTGCCTTGGGCCCAAGTCCATCAGCTGCTGCGATGACGTCCTCCACCAGTGCGTCTCCGCTCTCCCTGAAGTCGATCCATTTCTCTGCACCAAGGAGGAGACACAGCTTACGCTTTTCCTCCCCGCTATCTACGGACGGATGTGAGCGTGTACGACCAACAGACGGAGAGCATGAAAAGGAGACATGCCTATGGCAATGACGCGGAGACCCATCGTGACGGCGTATTGTATCGCTGAACGGACGGGTGTCACACGGCGTTTGACGTGAGCAAGAGGGCAAAAGTCGGAGGATAATATTTGATTCACCGAGATGACCAAGACCACCACCAGCACCGGCGATCGCGATCCAACTGCCGATAGGGACGTTGATGCGTTTGAGGCCCTTGTAGACCGACAAGCCCTGGAACGCAGACGGTTCAGTGCGCCAGGCGAGACGAACGCCGGAAGTGCTCACCGCACAGAGAATAGACGTCGCGGCTGCACTATCCAGTGACTCGGGGAGAGGAGTGACGTAGTAGGTCCATGCAACCTCGAAGAGCCGAAACAGTCACTCAAAACATGGACAGCACGTTGCAGATATGACGATCGGCTCACCGTGTATTCAGCAAAAGTGCCGTCCACGGTAAAGCCGTGGACGAGTTGGGCAGGGCAAGCTAGTAGCATAATAAAAACAAGATACGTATTGTCAGTAGCATCAAGCAAGATGATGTATGCGCAGGCGCTTCTAAGCACTTGTACTCACTCGACTCATTCCCCGTGCGACAATGATCACAATGCAAGCACGTCCGCGCAATCCACTTGAGCCCAACCCTATCTCCCAAACTGACTAAGTTGTCTATGGTTCCAGCGCCGATGGCCACGACGGTGCCCACACCCTCGTGTCCTCCTATGCGGGGTAATGTGGGCTTGCGTTTCCAATCGCCATTACGGATGTGCAAATCACTTTGGCAGACGCCCGCGTACTCGATCTTGACGAGACATTCGTTGGGTCGCAGATAAGTGGGGTCTCGAACAGGATGTTCAGAATGGATTGACAGGGGCTCGCCAAAGGTATGTATCTTCGCTGCCCGCTGGAAGGCGGGGATTGTTTGGAGCGCCATAAAAGTCGTTTCGGGTGCGCCTGGCGTCACGGTACGAACGGTTTCTCTGACCAAGTTCAAGCTTTGGAATCGTGGGGGACCAGGAACACTTTTTAGAACTCCACAAGACTATCCCTGATATGGTGAGATACCAAACTTAACTGCCAAATCAATGTGAAACAGCCAAATAACCGGCGAGCGCGAACAATAGAGCTTACCAAAACTGATCGGACGTTCACCGACTGACTAACTCTGTTTCAGGCAGATCGTCATGAACGTCCTAAATATCCAATGTTTTACGTTGGCCAGGAACTTGTTGTAACTTGCTGCGGTTCGAATAGTTATCGTGATCAAGACGTCCTTATGGCCCCATACTTCAAGCTTGGCAGATCTGCAATCGGAGCCTCAAGTGCCAATTTCGTACCGTTTCATGATTCTCCGCACACATGGCGCGGCGCGCGACAGGAGCGTATCTCTTGCAAGCCGCACTGTGCGTGATGTATCTCGGAATCAGGCTGCCATATGGAGTGTTTCAAGTTGAAGAGCCACTGGTGAGTGCAACCGCATGATGATGTCCGCCTATACCCGCTGGGGGTACGGGCCGTACGGCGTTCGATTGCTGAGCCGTGAGCAACTTTGGAACATAGCTACCTGGAACTTGGAAGGGCGGTAGCGGCTCGGAGGAAAAAATGCTTTCCCTCGTTTCTCTGACAGTCCTGCGCAGTGGGAACCTACTTGAAACAAGGGTGCTGTCGTCGCATTTGAGACACTACAGGCGTGTTTGCGAAGGGCATTGGAGTAGGGATTGCGGTACGAGTAACACCCGGTTACTTGCGGCCGGCACGCGTCGGGTATGTGCGTTGTCAGAAGAAATCAAAACACGTGACCGCAGCGCGTCAGTCAAAAGTGTCTGTGTTCAACTTCTCCCTCCATTCGACCACCCACACCACACACCGCCTAGTTTGAAACGACACGCTGGCCGTGTTTCTGTAATACATTCAATATTATCTCCCACAACACTGCATTCCAACCACCCGACGTCCCAACGTTCGAGCATCATACCGACTCACGCTGGCTCACCTATCACCCAACATGACCAAGGCCATTCCCGCGGTCCTCGTGCTCGTGTTCGCCTGCCTGTTCGTCCTCTCCGCCGCGCTCCCGCCCTTGCTCAGTCAATCCGTGTCTGCCCAAACCAAACCCAACATACCCCGCACACTCCTCGGGAAACCCTATCGAACACGCTGGGACTCGCAAGGTTGCCCGCCATCGCGCTGGACCCTCGCCGTCACAGACCACAATGGTTCCGATGCCGACCCCGACCTCGATCTAGACAATACATTGGCACACAAAGCCCAAATCAGGAGCGGTGACTGGACTCGGGCGAAGATGGATACGAAACCGCGCGCCCCGATTCCACTCCCGCTCGTCCTCAACACATCCCCAGAGTCCGCGCCGGTGCGCTTACGTTTTATGAAGTTTAAACGACCCATGCAGTACAGCCCTTGCTCGGATGGTGCACCTCCGCCCGAAAACGCACAATTCGATGAGATGGACCCGAGGGATGAAGAGGAGCAGCACGTACAGTCTCCCGTCGTCTCCAGACCCGAGAAAAAGCAAGGACCATGCGATGTGCCAGTGCCAGTTCGACGTTTGAAGCGGTTGTATGACAGCGGAAAATGGAAATCGAGGTTGTTTGAAGAATATTAGACGAGATGGATAAACTTCGAGGTGAACGTCGGAAGATTATTAACGCGATGATCCAGACCTCCGGTAGAAATTCGAATCTGAATAGGACGCCGCGTTTCTTGGGTGATTTGAAAGAAAATTCCGCCGAGCGGGTAGGGATCCACGTCAAAATGTACCTACTTATAACCGTGACGGATGTGCCTCGAGCCTTCAACGTGTGGGCTGTTCGCCTGAAATAACTACAGCATAAGCGAGACTGATCACCAACCCGTATCGCGACCTCTGGTCGCTTCTTTTATCATGGGATAATTCCATCTTCTTAATGGAACACGAAGGCGGTGCTTCCGGAGTTATTTCAAACGGCTCAGCTATGCATAGCAACTTGAGGGTGAATGAAGTCAATGAAGAAAACGTTCATCCCCCTTACATCGCTGGATGTTGGCTAAAATCGGATCTCACGACGAAAATAAGGGTCAGAAGCATCACTGGCGAACCTGGAGCAATGGAAGTGGACGAGGTGATGGAAACGGAGGAAACAATCGAAGTGGATAAGCTTGAGAGGCAGTGAAGCACCGGTCAAGAACACATGTCTTGATGTGGCTCCGAAGCGAATTCGAAAATTGGCACTGGAGATATTAGATAATGCGGTCCCCCAATGCGAAAATATCAAATAACGGGTTTGCGGCTGCATCTAGGACCCCCACGAGGCCAAGGCTTGAGCACGTGTGATTACATTCAGTTAGGCAGGTATTCTGTTCATTCGTGTCAATGATTTGGTCCATAGGTCGCCGAATATCGTTGCGAAACGACCCCAAATTGCCACAGAGCAGAAGGCAATGCAACCAACAGAAAATGTCTGATCCTCTCGGAAGCATCTGGTGAGATTGGCCATATGAATCTAGTCGCAGAAAGGCCTTGAGGCTTCGTCGACCAGAACGGGTAGCAAGTTCGTATGTATGCTATGCACTTCCGGAGGTCAGGAAGCAAGACTTATCTTAAGGGACCTAGCGATTTTTCCTTTTTCTCCTCCAGACGGAGCTGTGGAGACGTGCCGAGGTGTGTAATTAAAAGTCCAGAACCTTCCCCGCGAAGGCGAAGGGTGGATAAGGGGCGCACCCAGGCGCACCTCTCAACTCAAATGGGACTGTGTCTGACGTCGAGTATTAAATGTTAAGATGACATTGAGTCAGCAACATGGCGGAGTACTGGAAAACCTGCATGGAAGGGGTCGCATGTGGCATCGAAGGTTACCGTAAAGGATAAGAACACCAGAATGTTATAAGTAACGCTGGTGGGCACAAAGCGTAGGACGGAATTACGCACCTCTGATCCATGTCGTCCTCAAACCTCTTGTTTCTTTTGTTTCTTCTCTTGGTGATCCTTTTTCTTCCCGTGTTCCTGTTGAAACAAGCGACCAGACCCATTAATGTGATTGCACGTGTTCCAGTCGCTCTCTTATATTCGCGCGCCTGGGCGTTAACAGGACTTTTCAGGCGCCGACAGTGCAAGAAGATCCACCACCTACCACCATCATGGGCGACGCATCGATTCCCCATCCCCGAAGAGATGAGAATGATAGGTGCTTAGACTGACACGCAGAAAAATCATGTCTAACAGGGATTTCGGCTCATCTAGGTGGAAAGCGCTCATTCGCGAATCAGAGGCAGGTATCGAAAGATACCTTGTTCCCGAGATCAACATCGATCTTGCCTCGTTCATTCGCTCCATCACCTTTCGTGCATTTTTGGTTGTGTTTATGAATGTGGATCCCGATACACTCACGTTTGCGAACGTCCAGCGGGTTACCGGAGTGTTATCGGACTTCTACGACGATAAGGAGGGGAAAAGGACGCTCCCGACCGACGTCCGGAGCATCCTGGACCAATGGCTTCCACAGAAACGATTCCCGTCTTCCTTGGACCGTATTCTTCCGGCGTACGAAGCGCTCTGGCGCATCGTCGCCATGATCGTGGTGACCTGCGAAGAGGATGAAACGAAAGCCTTGCGTTGGGTGATGCTGGACTTTCGCGACAATCCTCGCGATCAACAGTACAGAGCATCCATTGGGAGTGGAGAAAGCGTTTCGGCCATCACGGATGATGTAGTGAGCCGTCTTATACCCATCGCGCGTCCGCAGCACGCCACCGCCTCAAACTGGCCATTGAGCTGCATTCAGAATGCGTCCGGGAGCAACTCGACCCCTCCGACGGTGCAGGAGGCGTTGAAGTTTGCGGCGTTGTTGGCGTCTAGGGTCATTGGTCGAGTTGGGGTGCACTACGGGATATCTGGCAATGGCGTCGCGAATTCTCAGGCTTCTCCTTGGGACCGGCGAAAGATATTCAGGGTAAACAGATCCGTTCCTGGTCATGTCGCCATTCATATTTTAGACATTCTTCCTCACGCCAGCACATCTAGGCAGATCTACTAGGTCCTAGATATTGTACGGTAGTGGATCTTTGCCTTGTATACTTGTCGGTACAAGTCTGCAAAGTGTCAGGCAAATTTTGCGGAGATGCGGCATGGGAGCGGAGATGAAATAACCCCCAAGAATAAATAGTCAGATTTGATCTCCGCTTTATCGATATCCTCTCTTCGACTGAAAGCACGACGTGCGAGAGTAGAAACAATCTGGAAGACCAACTCGCCGGGGAGGCAGGCTGTGGCCTGGCCAAATCCACCCTATGGTGACTTTCGATTTCCATCGTTGTATTACTTACATGTGATGCGGCTGTTCTATCCCCGTCGAATAACGGACAGGATCCAAGCCCCGCCACAGACGTGGCGGACATGCTGCTCGCCGTTCAGATGGAGAAATTACGCGTGGAAGAGGCATTGGCTGCACGGGATAACGTAGTGGCTCACCTTGAGGACGCGTATACTTCCGTTCGCCAGAAGGCAGCGATGATATTGCGACTGGAGCAAGAATTGGAAGTGTTTAAACGAGCCTCGACTCCAGCAAACACGAATCCCAGTGGTTCTGAAATTCTTTTAGGGCCTCCTGGGATACCGCAGTCCGGCCTGGAAGTATTTGAAGAATTGGTAGAGACTCGGGCAAGTATTGTTGTTTATTTCGTCGTTCGAATCTTGATCCAGGAAATCCAACTATAGATAGAATCGACACAACGGAGTCCGGGTACACCCCGAGGAGTATCAAGTGAACCTCCAAGTACACCTGACAAGCTTGGCGATAGCTTGCAAAGCAACTCGGCTTATTGTAGACAAGCTTACATCAATAACTCCGTACTAGTCCATGAACCGTACACTCCCACCACTCCGATACCGTTCGATGACGAGGAGAGTCAGGTAAGCGCATATATGCGTTTCACATCACGGAACTATTTTCTATGGCACAGATTTCCTTCCTCACCTCGGAGGAAGGGACTCTTGCTGAACGGACAATCGCTGCGAGACAAGCAATGTTAGCGACTCTTCCTTTACCATCGGGTATCCCGGATGATGCCTTGCAACCAATCGTGATTCACCCCCCTCATACCTTCCACGAGTTCCTCGGAAATGCATCCGGCGTATGTGTGCCGCGCGTAGTTTCACCCCCGATACTAACGTCTTCAAGTCTCTCAAGGATTTGTAAGGAATTTTTTCTGGCGTTATCTAATTGCTCATCCCCTCGACACTTGGACTCGGATCTCGCAATCACTCGACTAAAAATCGGCCAGCCTTAACAATTACAGAGTCTTGTCTCAACTGACGACATACTGGTGTCCCGACAGGGAAGAACATGGATACTTCCTCAACCCGGTCTTCAAGTGCAGCACAAATCCGCGTGTCGCGACAGCACATCGTTGGACCACCGTTGACGTCATCGGTCAGATGAACGAGCCAACGGGTGAGGTGACGCGTTATTCCGAGTACCAGCCTGACTAGTCGTCTTTTCCCTAGAATGTTTTTATAACAAGGACGGAAAGTGGTATTATGCCGGAACCTACAAAGCTTTCCGGATGGACGATCTTACTATTCACGAATGGGAGGCTCTATCGATAGAGGTAAAATTGTTAGATTGTTTCGGAAGATCTGGTCGTGTGGACACAGTCGTTTTCGTAGACGACCCAAGCAATCGTCAGGGAAACCCTGGCCGGCCGGAAGAACGTGTCGCCTCAAAATCACTACGAAACATCCCAGCTCTATGCCGCAGGGGCTTTGCGCGTTGCCTGCGTCGGTCTGCATTGCGTCGGTTTCAGCGATGACTTGTATCGTGGTATACTCGAACAATCAAGATTCATTTACTGGGGTCGAAGCTCTGTATGGACACCTATCAAGACAACGATCGAAACAAGCGACGACGGCAAATCCGCCCTGTCCTGAAGCTCCCTCATGCTTTTCCCCTGTTCTTGTTTTCTGATTGACACACATGTTCATGTTTCTGGACGATATTCCTGTATTGATAAATGGCTTGATGTCCCGTCCTGAATGTGCATGGAAATACAGAAAGAGATGTCTCCGAACCAAAACATTCATGTAGTGATACATTCCTTGCTCCTACAACTTCACCTTTGGCGCAATCCCCTGACCGGAGAGTGTTGCTCCTCCATCAAGCAAAATGTGAGCACCAGTGACATGTGCACTAGCGGGAGAGCAGAGGAACAGTGCAATTCCAGCGAGATCCGAGGGGTGGCCAAACCGTCCTAGAGAACAGATGATTCGTTGGAGACATGGTTTAGCTAAGACCATACCAGTTGGCTGTAGGGATGCGATCGTTTCTTCACCCGCACCCTTGAAGGCAAATGCTGTCATCTTGGTGGGAAAAATACTGTTTCACGCCTTAGATATGCGAAACTCCGGACCCCATTAAACGCACCCAGGGCAAATTGCATTCACCCTGTTTCAATCGGTGATAAGCGACACACGAGATATATGGTAAGTCACACACGTGATGTTTTGAGGTCCTAGTTTGACCGCTAATATCGACGTGAGATGGTTAACGGCTGCCTTGCTAACGTTGTCTAGAAAAAAAAGAGATGAGGGGGATGTTGGATTGATGGAAGCAAGATATGCATGACTGACAGCTGTATGTTCCGCTACCATCGGCGCTCAGTAGACCTTCAACATGCGCAGTGACGCTCGAAGTCGATGAAATGTTGACAATGTGGGCGGGGTCCACAGCAGTTGCCTGCTTAGCGAGCCAAGATGATAGCCTCCAGTACGACATATCTCAATCCGCATCCTGCAGATCATGAGCTGTAGGAACGTACCCCGCAGATACTGGTCATCGCGAATTGGAATGAGAAAAGACATGACCAAGTGAGGATGATGGAAGGCTCACGATAGAAGAGGCTTTTCACGTTCACGGCCATGATGTTATCCCAACCCCTGTCCTCGGGAACGGCGTGGAAGGGAGATCCCCATGACACGCCAGAGTTGTTTACGAGGATGTGCAGTGTCTTGGCCGGTTCGAGCTCAGCGAGGGCTGAGATCAATCCATCCACGCCTGCCTTGCTCTGCATACGATATAGCGTAGGCATTCGAATACTTCACCGTCAGCACCGGAGCAGCGACATACTAAGACACCCACGCTCAGATTGGCGACGATGTAGTGCGCACTGCCGGGACCGAGCGCATTGAGTTCCGCCACTGCCTAGAGATACCCTTCCATGTCAGAACCTGGACATCTGCCACAGGCACTGCGCACCTCCTTCAGTTGCGCCTCCTTTCTTGCTGCGATGTAAACCCTGGCGCCGTTTTGGACAAGCGCGGAGGCGATCGTCTTGCCAATGCCTGTTCCTCCACCCGTCACGAGCGCTATAACGGGGTCCGGCCATCAGCACGACCAACGCTCGAAGTGTGTAGGCACGAAAAGGGTACCAATTTTCCCGCGGACGTTGAACAAGGATTGCAGAGAAAAGTCTGCACCCGAGGGGGGGTCATCGCGATAAATACACGTAGTAAATGTTGGGGCGGGCTCACCTGAGGCAGACATGACGCTTTCGAGAGTTTGGTTCTTGCCAATTCGACACGGAGTAGTGAGAGGGACCGGCTTATAGCTGATAGCCGGTTCCGAGTTGAGCACTGCCCCAGGGTGTATAGTCTCAAACAAATTTTAGACATAATAATTTAGAAACAGATCTGAAAATTTGCTAAATATTGACAAAGTGTATTGTCATGAACCCAGGTACAACTCAATTATTTGATGAATATTTTTGTGCTATGTGTACAGCCCATTTTTCTGAATCAGATGGGTTGTAAGTATCGCCTCCAAAATTAGAGAGGGTCGGAGTTTGACTCTCGGTAACTCTCGGCCCCGGGGGCTGGTTTGTCTGGTGAAACAAGTGCCGCCGTCTGCTCAAACCTCAAGCCCGTCGTCCTGCAAGTTCATGGAACACTGTGGATATTTTTATTATTCTTTCCCTCTTTTGACGAGGCGAAGGAGCGGTTACAATGAACTACACCGCCTGCCAGATTGGTCTTTTTCTGTCGGAGATATATATTCATTGTCCGCCTCTATGCCGACGGACGGCCCGCAATGACCACATTCAAATTCCGCCACCACTGCCTCGTACCATGTCTAGCTAGCCCGCGCCCACCCATATCACTAGCCCCTGGCACCGTTTTGAGCCCATCGGCGGTTTCGATGGCTGTCGTTACGTATTACGGACAATGACAAAAAATGACTTGTCCTTGCGGCAATCCTGCGCAGAGGCAGTGGGCATGGAAACTGCTTGCCACCGTGTGGTAGTTGCGTGTCCGTGTAAGTATAAGATCGTGAACAGTGCACGGCACCACAGCTGCGCACCCCTTCCTCGTCGTTCTTTCTCGGATGCGTTCCATCCATTTATCTTTATTGCTGTCTTGCTGGCCTCGGCAGCTGCGTTACCACACCCTGGTCCTCTGAGGATTCCGATTCGCAAGAGGTCAGCCTTAGCAAGGGATGGAATATTCAATCTTGACGCCGCTCGCTCCCATATTGCGTATTCCGAACAGTAGGCAATATTCGATCACTCACTGTATCTCCTCCATCTTATCTGTAATGACCAGAAAATATTTGGGTGGGGTTGCTGCGTTGGAGCACCGCACCGGAGCACCGGAGCACTCTTCGCGTAGTCATGCTCCCACTCGACGTGCTGTGGGTGCTGATTCACTCTCGGATGACGGGAACGAAATGTGGTACGGTACGATTTCTGTGGGTTCGCCTGCTGTCGAATACAAGGGTGAGCTTCTCGTCCATGTCATTACGCAATGTGTCATTCATTGTCATGCAGTGCTTTTTGATACCGGGTCCGCGGATTTATTCCTTCCTGCATCAAACTGTGGCTCGACGTGTGATGGGCACACGGTCTACAATCCAAATGCGAGCTCCTCTGCTGTCGATCTGCATCAAAGCTTTTCCCTCACATACGGTGATGGTTCCACGGTCTCTGGTGAACAGTACACAGACACGGTTACCATCGCGAGTTTCGTGGTGCGTTATATTGTGACTATGGCGCACTTGAGATTCCTGACGATCTCACAGGCCAAAAACCAAACCTTTGGGGCATCTACACAATATTCCACAGGTTTCCAAATCGCGAATTTCCCTTCGGATGGCTTAATGGGCATGGCCTTTGCAGAGATCTCCGTGTTTCAAGGCAGTCCAGTTGTTCAGACGCTCATCGCAGAAGGGCAACTTTCCGATCCCCTTTTTGCTTTCAACTTAGCCTCCTCGGGGCCTGAGTTGCGCATTGGAGGCGTCGACACGTCTCTATACACAGGCTCTTTCACCTACACACCCGTCACTCAGCAGGTTAGAGCCTGTCTACACTATCCCCATGTCGAGCGCTGACGTGTGAGGTTCAGGGATTCTGGCAACTCAGCCTAGATTCTATTAATGCCAACAGTCAAGCGATCAGCAAGAACGTTTCCGCAATCGTGGACACGGGAACGACACTCATCCTAGGGGACACGTCAACCGTCGGTCAGTTCTACACTGCTCTCAACGCCACAGACGTGGGAGGTGGATTTTACACGAGTAAGTTCGCACGCACTCCACTGCTTACTTCTCTTACCTTGTGTTTTCAGTGCCTTGCGATGCAATGCCTAACGTCAGTATCACCATCGGGGGCAAATCCTTTCCCATGTCCGCCGAAACGTTTAACCTCGGGTCATACAACTCCTCTGGGAATAGTTGTATTGGTGCCGTAGCAGCCACAGGTAGTCTTGGAGGTATGTCAGTGTCCGTAATTGGCGCATTTTCTGACGCTCGCATTGATTAGACATTTGGATTGTGGGTGACGTATTTCTGCGAAACGTCTATTCCGTGTTCGACATCGGTCAGCTACGAGTCGGCTTTGCTGACCTTGCATGATACTTTCACTCCCTTGACAGTGGGTCACCTGTCGAGACGGACTCGGGTAGTCGTCCAGGATGCGCATTTTTGGACACTGATGCACATTTCCGTATCCTTATCTTATATTGACCCTATTTTCCGTGATATTTCCCAGAGACAATATTAGCACGCAATCAGGTTACCTGAGTTGCATATCTTGTAGTTTTACATTATGAATAGAGAGCAATCGACCGTGTTTATGATGACCATGTCCACCCCATCCACGAAGACATTAGATCACATTGTACATCTCACTCCACCTGGCACGGTCGACCAGGTATCACAGCAGTTCAGAGATTTGGGTTTCAAGTTCGCACCTCTATGCTATGGAATGTTTCCGTGAAATGACTTTTGACCCCCCTTCCAGCGTCATCGCCGGGGGAACCCATGCAGGAGGACTCTCAGCGAACGCGCTCGTGGTAGGGGCCACATCTTCCAACTCGTCCATCGTCCCTACTAACCGAATCATCTACCACCGACCCGTCTAGATCCTCAGCGACGGCGCCTATCTCGAACTCATCTCGTTCACCCACCCCGCCTCCCACTACCCACCCGGCTCGCCCGATCGTCAACGACGCGATACCGATCCCTGGGCCCACAAAGACCCCGGATGGATCGACTTTGCCTTCCTCGGCTCCTCCACCACCTCCATCGCGCATCTCATCAACGCACGCGCGGAGCGGGACGGGAGCGGGGTCCGTTACACCCCCGAGACGCACGGCGGTCGGACGCGCAGAGATGGGCGGGTGTTGAGGTGGGTCATTAGCGCTACGGAGGACGATCGACTCCGGGGCTTTCTCCCTTTCTTTTGTGGGGACGTGACGCCCCGAGAATGGAGGGTGAGTTTATATTTTTCCTTCCCACTCTTACTTTTTATTATTATTATTTTTTTTCAAACGACACATCGACGGGCAACGCTGACCGGCGCGGATGTGTGAAATTCGTTACACAGGTCCCCGTCGAGCCCCCCTCGAATGCGGTCCATCCTTCGGGCGTACAGGGGATCGCGTACGTCCGTCTACTCGCGGAACAGGAATCCCTCGCGGACGTCTCTGCGCAGCTCACATCGGTCGTCGGGGAGCCTCCACGATCGAACACGATGCGGTCAGACTACGCATGGACGTTGGAAGTCCCGTCGGGCACATCGAGTGCTCAAAGACCGCGTCTGATACTGAGTGCGCCGAAGAACGACGAAGAACGAGGACATCTGGCGACAAACGGCTCGGGTATCTTTGAGGTCGGGTTTTCGGTAGGGCAGGACGGGGTTGAGAGGGAATCAAGGACGCCATACGGCAAGATTGTTTGGTTGAGGTCTCCTCGAACCGTCTTGTAAATTGCAATAATGCAGTTGTAGTGTATTACGGACGCGCCGCCGACACTGTGGCAAACCCAAGTCATTCGAGTGATCGCTGGAATCGAGTCGGATTGAAGGAGTAGGAAGAAAAGCAATGCAAAAAGAGAATGACCGCCGCAGGGGTCGAACCTGCAATCTCCTGATTACGTAGGATCGTAGTCAGACGCGATGCCATTTCGCCAGGCAGCCGATGTTATACAACGACGCGACCTTTCCTATCGACCACTGTACACCGTCATGAGGTGATTGTCACAGCTTCGCGATACATTTGGAAAGAGCAATGTCACTATCAGTACTATTCCCTACACGCGGATGATGTATCCGTCTGCTATAAAATACACTACTAGTAGTTTGTAATCACTAAAGTACAATACGAAAGTCCGAAGTAGTCCGTGAATAGATAATGTGTGGCTATAGTCTGCATCATCAGTACTAGCACAATGTCATACATGCTTCTCGTTCAGACCATCACCATCCACCGCAACTCGCGGTCAGATGTCGCATCCATCTGCACGACCGTTGCTTTTGCAACCCATGCCTCAGATACTAGATCGACGAGCACCGCTAAACGCGGGTTCCAACGGGCTGGGTACTACTCTCACAGCAAAGCGAAGAGGCGACAACACAGCCGGAGGAGGGCGAGGAGTGTTATTCCTTGCCATGGCGATACGAACGAGGACCGTGTAAAAGGTGATGGATATGATGGGCGTCATCTAGCAATCGCGTCAGCGAGGTCATGGCGTAATCCAAGTTTAGGAATCGAAGACGGGATAGACGAACCATGTCCAGCACGATGAACTGCCCAGTGTTCTGGTAAGCGTAGCACGTGAGGAGAGCAAAGAGCGTGAGCGTATATAAAAGTGCCGAGTCTATGAGAACGCGGAACAGCAACTTCGCCTCGACGCCGGACCGAGAAAGCACGCGGATTACTCCTGGCACGTTTCGATTCATCGTCCAGATACGATAGGCCAACAGAGCTGTTGATGCCAACGTTACACGCCTGACCAGATGGAGAGCGTGATCAGCTTACCAGAACTGAGTGCATTCGTCGCCATTGTTAACACATAGAAAGGGAATGACCCAATTACCATTGATGTTTAGCAGTAAAACATCCTCTATGTCCGTTGCATGCATCGTATGGTAAATCATCCCCACGGATATCACTAGTCACGCTGATTCAGGACTGCGCGATGAATAACACATTGACAACACACCAAAAGTAGCACACCACAGCACCACAGGTAGCAGGACGATCGTGAAGCGATGCCACACGACGTAACAACGATATGTCTGCATTCAAGCACCGTGAGCATGGGAGATTCATGACTAGTAATCACAGGCACCCACCACAACCGCATCACCTAGCAGTGTTTGTAAAACGTACACGACACACTTGATAAGAAACGTTCGTTGTGTCACATCAGCAAAGAAAACTGTTGGACCCCCTGGAATATCGGCTTCGGTGACGAACCCATCTACGAGTCGTTGGATATCAACCGTTACGTGCTTGGTACGACCTCAATCGACTGAATTAAACGCGAATGGAGACTCACAATCGTACTGAGAATCGTCAAAATCGAGGCGACCAGCACCATCGACCAATTAATTTCAGCCTTGGGACGCCCGTGGGTTAGTGCCCACACGGTACCGCCAAACATTACGAACGAAATACCTATCGCACCAGGATCGGGTCGTCAGTCAGACGAGGAGAAACAGCAAACGATCTAGAGAGCTCACCATAAAGAATACACTCTATTGAAGTGGAAAGTATAGTAGCGAGAGCGAGTCCGATCCCCGAAGGGGACGCCATTATGGAGGGGACCTGGCCTGAGGGGAATGAATGAAATTGCAGCGCTATCATCCGGGCTGGACGACATTATAAACAAACTGGAACGCAAACGCGTGCGACCAACACGGGAGGTTGTTGAGCGCTCCGACTTAGAGCGCCTGCCAGTGGGAGAACCGGCTACTTATCAACCTTACGAGATATATATTTACGTACCCACCTCGACCCTGTGCTCAGGACCGCCACCAACAGCGAACATGTGGCATTGGCATCTTTTGAGCACTGCAGTCATTGCAATCTGCGGAGCCCCGACACAGGTGACTTGATGACACCAGTGTATATAAAGTTAGGACACGGCACTCCGAGCACAGTCCACATCCAAAATTGTCCGGTCCGGGCCACTCTGTCAACTCGCTAGTACAATCCAGGCTAGAATCGGATCCTTTAGTGTAAAAAAACTTCGGTCATGGCGTCGCGATGACTAGCCGACTCGGAGTCGGAGGGGCGTGCGTCCTGGAAACGATTCAATGAATTGTGCCATTACTGTACTTACTAGTACATATTCTGAGCGTTCTCGAGGAACTCGCAGGTCTCGGAGACCCGTGCAAATGCACATTGTCAGATATTTTGAACTTTCCCACACTTTGCATGCTGCACTATGTTAAGTTAGGGTTCCAATTCTCGTCCATTGCGACTCTCCGTTGTACATCCTGTAGTAAACGCCTCATCATACACGACTCTTGATATTACAATCGTCAACTGGAGTCATGAGCCTGAACGACACGTCAAAGCACGCGTGCTTTTACATCGACACCGTTACGTTTCGTGTATGGTCCTTTTCCTCCCTCACCGGAATTAGAGAAAAAATATTTCAACAATCAGGTAGAGGACTGTCTATTCAAAGTCCCGCGCGAGCCATTCGAAAACCGAATCCGTCACCTTCGGGGACATGTTCTGCCTCCCCAAAGGAGACCTTCAAAAGCGAAGAAGGCAAGCACGACGACGACCCCATTCATCTGAACGGGATCAACAAGGACGAGTTTGAGCACCTCTTGAGCGTCCTTTTTTACAGGCAAGTTCGTCACAGTACGCGGGGATCATTCGATCGCCGTCGCTGACGAGCACCTTCCTTTTCACTTCCCACTTCCTGCCACTGACAGAACCCACGGCATGTGTCAGAAACCGTTGCCAGAGACCAACGCTCAATGGACGTCCGTCCTCAAACTCGCCATAATCTGGGGATTTGACACCATCCGCGATGCTGCGCTCCGTCGCCTCCGGAAATTATCAGCCGTGGAGAGGGTTCGCCTCGGTGAGGACTTCGACCTCGACTTTGAGTCTTGGTTGTTGCCTGCCATGCACGAGATCGTGCGACGGCACGAACCGCTCAGTGTCGAAGACGCCCAGCGCATGGGGCTCGAGACAACACTCAAACTCGCTTCCGCGCGCGAGTGCGTTTCATCCGATCGTTTTACCTCTCACGTCGCCGTGCGGATGCGGAGACCTAACGTTGATGACATCGACTTCTTACCACTCCTCCGGAAAACCTTTCGAGACTCTTCTGATTGATTGTTAGTGGTTCGAGAAACATGATCTGTTACAGAAATATGTAACATCCGGACACATCTGAAGTGTATCATACTACCGAGAATACGTAGCAACAGGGGATGAAACTCATGAACATGAAAAAAAGGACGGAAACTTGACCGTAGCTATAAGGCAACTTCACCGAGTCGTCCAACAGCTTTCACCGCTTCTCCTTGAGCTTCAACCACACCACACCAATCAGGATTATGCCAAAGCCGGCAATGAATGCGAACAGAACCAGGACATCTCGGTAGTAACTGGTAGGGTCAAAGCCAAAGAGCTAACGGTCGGTGAGCAATCACGCAACAAATGATATCCAGGGGTGATACACGTACCATCTCCATGATCAACTCGGCGGAGATATTAATCGGGACGCCCTGCAGCACGTCTACAATCATCAGCCCTGAGCCTACCTCGTTTACGGACAACGCTTCGAGGGTATACTAAATTGTAGATCGGTGTAAACAAACATGGACTGTACGCGGTTGGGATCTTACCTTCAAAGGACACAGCCATTGCAGCCACCGCAGTACTGGTGGAGTGGATGTCAAGTGAACAAAGAATCCGGCATACGTCATCTGGTACAACGCCGTGAGAGCGGAGATGAGGATCGCAATACCCCCGTTGTGGAAGAGCGTCGCGAGCAGGAAGTTCTGCGGGTTGACAAATGAGAGGCTAAATGTGTATCTACAGAAAGGACACGTACGAAAAGCGTCATGACGAGCGTGTATAGGACGAGGATGAATAAGAATTTGAAAAAGTGAGCTGCGTCGTGAGCAAGCCCAGCCATCCAATATGTTCTAAGAATCGTGTCAGCGCTCAGAGTCAAGGATCATCAAGTCGAACCAACGGACATCGTGGACACAATGATCGTCGGAAGGATGCGAATTGGGATGACATCAAAGAAGAAACGAGATAAAAGCCAAGCAGTCGGGCTAGCGAGAAGATGTCAGGTATTTTCGACGAAGAGAATAATGAGACAAACCTGTAATAGGAGTTGGATCGCTCGCGAACAAAGAGCGGTCGTATCTCGACAATGTTGTACAAGGAACTCAAAGATGAGAAGGCGATAAGAGAACCCTACATCTCTAGATTAGAACATTGCATCGATCGAGGCAGGTAAATGACAAACCAGGAAAAATAAACATCCCACGCGAGACTGGAACCCAGCAATAGTGTACCCAGTTTGGAAGTACAGTCCACCTAATAAGATGATCTCAATACCAAGTACCGCAGGCCATTCTGAGTCGGCGCACCGCAAAAAACTCCTAGAATAGCAGAGATAATCAGGTGAGTAAAGAACAGTGACTTGTCCCTAAATCATGCCCCTTATAAGCTACTCAGTGTTAGAGAAAGTTATAACGCACCGACGCAATAACTTCCATTCACGCCCACACAAAATTTGGAACTGCGTGAGGAATGTTGTCGCATACTGTCCGGTGGTGCCCCGGTTGCGAGTGATCAAAGCCTCCACATCGGGACCTTTGGCTTTTTCATCAGAATTGCGGTTTAATGTGGCTGGACGCTGTGTGTCATGTTTACTCTCTAAGATTGTTGCATTTGAGATTGAGTCAGCTGGGGAAGCGCTGGCAATTTCAAGAAGATAGTCCGCGACGTTGTGCCCTTCTTCGTATGGAGGTAATTCCGAGTCACCTGTTTGTCCAAAGTCCGCATCACGAGCACTTGTGAAATGCCTTGCGGGAGCCAAACCGCCTGGCCCTGAATACAGGGCTCGTCCACGTGAGAGAAGTAGAACGGAGTCAAACGAGTGATAAAGACGCGAGCTGCGAAAACACAACAAGATTGCAGATCAGCTATGGCTGAATACAGGTTACCCACCTTGGTTGATGCACGCTGCAAATGACTGCGACACCTTGACTGTGCTCTTCCGCGGAGCCAAACAGTGCACCACCACCCTGCGCGACTTCCTTTGAGAACATTGACGACGCGGCGGGCGCTCACTGAGTCCAAGCCACTCGTGGGTTCGTCGCACACCAATATATCCGGACATCCGACCAGTTCGAGGCCAATGCTCACTCTCCGTGCTTCGCCTCCACTAATTCCGCGGCCAGATCCGTCCGTTGCACCGATCCTCGTCTCTGCAACATCTTCCAAACCAAGTCTCGAAATGACGGCTGATACCAGAGCTGCCTTTCTCTCGGAAGACAATGACTCGGGCAGCCGTAGAGACGCTGCGAACGTGAGTGCTTCTCGCACCGTTAGGACGGCTGGTAAAATATCTGTTTGAGGAACGAACGCCACCCGAGGTCGCCGTGCATTCGCCGATGAAGGGAATGTGATCGAGCCAGTGAACAACCCCGATTTTGCCTTGCCCGCAATCAGTTCCACCAACGTCGTCTTTCCAGCACCACTTGGACCAAGGATGGCCATGAGCTCTCCAGCGGCAACGTGACCATTGATGGAATCCAGGATGGTTTTATCGCCCTTGGATGATCGGATAAAGTATGAAATATTCGACCACCGAACATCGACTCCGCCGTTGAGACCGCCTTCGAACGGTCGGTTTCGGGCAGCTCTCTGAAGGATCCATCCCCATATGAGGCTTGCAAGCCCGATCCCGATCAGGCTACCCACGACAGCCAGACCAGCGATGACGCCCGAACTGAGTGGGCTGGAACCCGTGGTCTGGCCCGATGTCGTGCCGTTAGACGTGTCAATTACGGCTTGGGTGACACACTCCCCATAGACACAGCCTTGTAGTGTAAGCCCACTTGAGCCGAATAAGCTGTTGATGACCTGTTGCTGGAATTGACACGTGTTGGTATTATCGCAAACGATCGTCAGAGGACCTGACAGCGGATCGATCGTGCCTGTCAAGTTAGACGCAGAAACGGCTCCGCAAAACGACGTGTTGGGGATACATTGACACTGTAAGGTGGAACAAGTCCAAGTATCCGAGGTGCTTGTCGATGTTTGAGTGCAAGACGACGCGCTGCAGTAGAACTGTTCGACGCCGCTGTAGAATAGCTGTGCGTATACCGCTGGAGCCCCGTTGGGGGACAGGACCGTGCCAGAAACATTTAGCAGCGGAGAGAGTGAGGCGTTGAGGGTCCGCTGAATGTTTAACGTGGATTGTAAAGGGTAGATCGCTTGCAATGTCGGGTTCTGAAAAGAAATCGGTCAAACTATCCCCAACACAGTGTGAGAACACGTACGTTAACTTGGCAGCTAAGTTCACCCGCTGCCCATACCACAGGAGAAGTATTGCAGACCATGGTCTCGTTGAGGCCTGACGCCTGAGCGGTTGCGGCGCCGGAACTAGCATTGCCGCTCACAGCAGCGTATGCAGCCTGGCACGCAGATGCAGTTGTGCAGACGTTACACCCTTCCCCTCTCCATCCACTGGTGCATGAACAGCCCGATGAGGTCAAGTTTGGGAAACCACCCGACGCGTCGGAAGAAGGCGCGAGAGAGCGATTGGAACCATCGAATATGGTACCTCCGCATCCTGGCTGAGAGCAATTTGACCCACCAAATCCTGGGGGGCAGAGACAACCGCCAGACGCGCTGGAAATACCATAATTGGTACAAGACTGTGCAGTAGTGATGGAAACAAAGAATGATGCGAAGCTAAGCGTATGTAGGATCCTGGTTCGTAGCAGCATTGCCCCGTGGAGGAAGGCACCCGCAATCGTGGTCGTGGTCGAGTGCAAAACGGCTTGCTACCGAAATTCAAAACTTTGGCCTATCCGACAGCAATTCATTGACTGCGTCACGTGGGCTTTGCATAACCGCTTACGTCCGACTCTGACAGTCTGTCACCTTCGTTTCTTCTCAGGTGTGAGTGTGTTTGTTTCACTCACTGGAACTGGTTAATGTTGAGCCTTTTCTGTGACAGATGGCTTCTTGGTGGTCTTCGCCTGAACCCACTCCAGCCAGAACGTCGGAGAAATTCGATCCGACAAACCCTAAGATGAACCCTTTAAACCCCAAGGGTCTCAAGCCGTAAGTATCCGCTGAGCCGCATGAGTTAGGCTAACGTTCTACGTTGATTGCGTGTGTCAGATGCTGCGCTTGTCCAGAAACCAAATCAGCTCGCGATTCCTGTTTCCTGCAGCATGGAGCTGACGAGGGTCTATGTGCAGAAATGATCAAGAAACACGTCGAGTGCATGCGTGGACTTGGCTTCGAAATATAAGTTACATAGTCGGGCCGGAACAACTAGCCATGGTACACATGCTCATCGAACTCTGTTGACACGTTGATCTCACACTTCGTAGCAGATTTATCACGCCAACTGTCATGACTACTACAACATCAACGTCCCATAAAGGTCGGGTGAAACGCCATGAACTGTCGGATACAATCACGGCTTGTTCTACTTCCAACTCTCACTGCGATGATCCCTTTCTGGCTTGCTTCTGGAAGTCGCAGTCATCCGGTACCCACCACACGGTAACGAAGTAAGAAATGATCGCTGACGTCGTTCGCCGATGGGTAGATACGTCTAACAAATGTGCTTGACGGCGTGCACACCCATGATTGTGCACAGGAGGTCGACTGCCTACATTTCGGTCAATTCGGGGAAAAGTCTGAAACTCACGAAACTGGAAGTTATGCTTCCTCGTGGTCGCCTTTCTATCGGAGGAGGTCGGAAGACATTAACTTTTATCCCTGAATCGGGGGACCAAGGATGTTGAAAGCCCTAGCAGTTTATGGCCCCTCTCTAATCCTCTACACCATGAGACTCTTTTCCGTTGCTCTTGGACTTGGACTTGTCACGCTTGCGTTCTCCTACACTGTGACGTACACTGTGTCGTATGACACCGTCTACGACCATGGTCAGGACTCCCTCGACAACGTCGCCTGCTCGACCGGCGAGTATGGCCTACTTACCGACGGGTATACTACCTTCGACACCCTCCCTAGCTTCCCCTACATCGGAAGCGCCCCTTAGATAATGTCGTGGAACTCGCGCTACTGCGGTACCCGTTGGAAACTCACATACACCGACCCACAAGGTGTTTCCACGTGTATCAATATCACAGCCATTGACACTCCGCATCATAACCATGATGAATTCAAAATCTCGTTGGACGGCATGATTCGCCTCATGCACGGTCATGCCATGAGCCTTAGTAAGGCTCCAATTACCGCAGTTCGCCTACCAAAAAGCTCGTGCGGCCTGTGAAAGTTTAATAGTAAGCCATCCCATCTACCCCACACTCGGCGATGCGTTGATCGCAATCACGAAAATCGGGCAGGTTTTCAAATTGCAAGCCGAGATCAGCTCGATCTCTTACGTCTTGTGCCTAGTTTTCTTTTCTTTCGCGTTTGCAGGATCCATTTCAGACAGAGTGTGGAATTTGTTTGTGCTCTAGAACACCATGTACGAGCTCGGGATTCTGCACGTCAACGGATGGGCTTCTTGGATCGTTGCGAAATTTGATGCGAAGTGTGGATATCATTTCAAAAGCTTACGTCCCCCAGCAGTGTACGCATTGGTATCACACTCGCGTTCCTGTGGAAATCACTCATAATGCCATTTCATTCCGCTAACTAACTTCCTGATATGATCCGTTCCCAGACTCAGCCTCATCAGGAGCAGGTACCAGGCGAAACCGCGTCAAGCCCGTACGCTTACGAAGCTCGTTGGCCTTCGAAACTGATCACAAGGCATCTCCCGCGGCTCCTTGATCAAGTGACCGATTCACGATAGTTAAGACTCTGGGCAAGTCTCAGCACAAAATCGGTAAGTGTTCATCTTGCCCATGAGGAAGACGACCGCGTATCGAGCGCGCGGAATGGGATAGGGGTCCAGGAGCAGCCACCATTATGAGAGTAGTGGCGGACGGCGTGATGGCCCCGACGCGACACCCGTGACCGTCGCTGCGCCAAGGAACCGCGCTCTACTACGCCGGGCGCCTCGCTGGAGCTGTGCTTGACTCTATTGCCTGGCGGCTACACCTGCCCGACAGCGTCCCGCTTCACCGCCTCGCTCACTTAGTCGACCTTTCTGCCCCAGAACGAGAACCAGGGCGTCGACCTCCCCGTCTGAGCTTTCTAAAAGTGGGTAAGGTAGGTAGGAATTCCCCATGTATTGTCGTGCACTAGCTACAAGCAGGGGTGACCAAGCTCGGGCATGACAAACATATAAAAGGGACCAACGATGGGCTCTTCGTCCTCTTCAGCTCTTCACCTACTAGCCTCATCTGCCACCATGAAGTTCGCATCTCTCGCCACCGCAGCACTCATCTTCGCTCTCCCCGCCTTTGCCTATACAAAGGTGACAAAGACTCTCACGTACGACAACACGTACGATGATCCATCCTGGTCCCTCAATGGCGTCGCCTGCTCCAACGGCGCCAACGGCCTCTATACCAAAGGCTACGACACCCTCGGGGACCTCCCCACCTTCCCCAACGTCGGAGGTGTATACACTGTGAGCGGTTGGAACTCGCCCAACTGCGGGACGTGTTATCAGGTCACGTACGGTACCACGACGATCCACGTCACGGCAGTTGACGTCTCCGAAGGATTTAACCTGTCTGAGGAGGCGATGAACACGCTCACGGGCGGGTTGGCGTACCAGCTTGGTAAAGTCAACGTCACGTCGATTCAAGTTGCCTCGTCCGTCTGCGGGCTCTGATCGAAACGACGACTGCAGAATAGGTCCGAGTTCACCACGTTCGTTCTCTGACGCGTATGATGCTCATGGATTACACAGGAATAGGGTTTCATGACTCGGACGAATTCGAACTTTCTAAATGGTCATTTGCTTTATCGTTACTTTGTGGGTTTGTCGCAAAAATGGACGCTATTCGTTTGGTATATCTTGTAACTTGTAACTACGTGTCGGTGAGATAAAGGGCGAGGTTGAATTCAGCAGTGTTCACGCTACGTGGTCGAAATGTACGCCTCTCAGACTCGATACACCCACAAGCGCGTGAAACACGCGCTATAGCGCTCGACCGTAGACGACAGCGCCGATCAGGGGTTCTCTCGACAATGTCCAGAGTCCAGTACCACAGGAAGCGCCCGCGATGACTCTGCGTGTACCCGGGGACAGTCCAGTACAAACCCACGACTCGGAAGCGCGGATGATGTTCACGAAGAGTCTCCATACGGCGATCTGGTGTCATATTTCGGCAGCTCATTTCGTTTCAAAACAGCTGTCACGATCTCGCTCATTTTGAATAGGTCCTTTCGTGCTACATCTATCCATACTGTCGTTACAGCGATGGTACACAGCCTACTAGGCTCTAGTGACAACATGAGACAAGACCTCCTCGGAACGAGAAGCATGTGTGCGAGGTCACACTGGGTCACAGTCATGTGATGAGTCGACCGAATGCGCAAGTTAAATTAGAATTAAGCCTCAGGCTTGTCTAATGTCCACCGTGTGCTTCAAGTTTCTTCATGTCCTGAGGTGTAAATGAGTTTGTTTCACTAAAAGCTGGCTTTTTTACAGATTGCTTCTCGACGGCCCTCGTGTAAATCCACTCCAGTCAGAACATCGCAGAAATACGATCCGACAAGCCCGAATATAAACCCTCAATCAGCCTAAAACCCAAGGGCTTCAAGCCGTATGTATCCAGCTGCATGAGTTGGGCTGTTCTCTGTTGATTGCGTTCGTCAGATGCTGCGCTTGTCCACAAACCAAATTAGCTCGCGATTCCTGTTTCCTGCAGCATGAAGCTGGCGAACGTCAATGTGCAGAATTGTTCGAAAGATACGTCGAGTGCATGCGTGGACTTGGCTTCCAGCCGGAACTGCTAGGCATGGCACACTTGATTATCGAACTCTGTTGACATGTTGATCCCGCGCTCGTAGGAGATTTATCACGCCAATTGTCATCACTACTACAGTACACTAAATCAATAGACTTATGCCACCTCACGAAATACATCAAAAGTCCCCGAGAAGTCGGGTGAAAAGCCATGAACTGTCGGATACAATCACGGTCTGTGCTCTACTTCCAATTTTTGCTACGGTTTTTCCTTTCTGGCTCGCTTCTGGAAGTCGCGGTCATCCGGTACCCACCAGCACACCTGTCACGAAGTAAGAGACGATCGCTGACACTGGCTTCTGCTGATGGGTAGATACGTCTGAAAATTGTACACAGGAAGTCGACTTGCTACATTTCGGCCAATTCGAGGAAAAGTACGACCTGTCCTCGACGTCTGTCTTACTCGGCGTGGTGAACCCTTGGCACATTCACGGAACTAGAAGATATGCTTCCTCGCAGTCACTTCCCTTTCAGAGGTGGTCGGAAGACAGGGATTTAAGACGTTCTAGCAGCCCATGGCCGCTCCGAATCCCTCAGCCACTATAGCATGAGGCTCTTTTCCGTTGCTCCTGTACTTGGACTTGTTACGCTTGCGTTCTCCTACACCGTGTCGTACACTGTGTCGTATGACACCGTCTACGACCATGGTCAGGACTCCCTCGACAACGTTGCCTGCTCGACCGGCGAGTATGGCCTACTTACCGACGGGTGTACTACCTTCGACACCCTCCCTAGCTTCCCCTACATCGGAAGCGCCCCTCAGATAATGTCGTGGAACTCCCCCTACTGCGGTACATGTTGGAAACTCACATACACCGACCCAGAAGGCGTTTCGACATCTCTCAACATCACAGCCGTTGACACCGCGCATCATGACCATGATGGGTTCAAAATCTCGTTGGAGGGCATGAATCATCTCACGCACGGTCATGCCATGAGTCTTGGTAGGGCTCCGATTACCGCGGCCCCGATACCAAAAAGCTCGTGTGGCCTTTAAGAGTAAGCCATCCTGTCTATCCCGCAACTCGGCGATGTGATGACCGCAGTCTTGAAAGGTTGAAAATCGGGCAGGTTTTTACCTAAGTTGAAAGTCGATATCAGCTGGCTCTCTTACGTCTTGTGCCTATTTGTTTCTCCCTCTCTTCACGTTCGCAGTCCTCTAGAACACCATGTACGAGCTTGGGATTCTGCACGTCAACGGATTGGCTTCTTGGATCGACATCACATGACTCGACCCAGTGCGACCTCGCTCAGACTGGCAAAGAATGCCGGAAGCTGCACAGGTGCCTGTTGGCGCTGTTGTCTACGAGCGCATGTTTCCGCGCGCTTGTGGGTGTGTTGGGATGGAAAAAGCATACATTTCGAGTAGGTAGCGTGAACCGACACGTAGAAGTTAAAAAGTTACAAGATGTACTAAAAGAATAGCCGATAAAACCTGCAAAGTAGTGATAAAGCACATGGCGTTTGGGAAATTCGAATTCGTCATGAAACCCTTGTCCTGTTAAAAAATAATCCATGAGTATCATACGCGTCAGAGAACGGACGCGGTGGACTCGGACCTATCTGTTCGTCGATTCGATCAGAGCCCGCAGACGGATGAGGCAACTTGAATCGACGTGACGTTGACTTTACCAAGCTGGTACGCCAAACCGCCCGTGAGCGTGTTCATCGCTTCCTCAGACAGGTTAAACCCTTCGGAGACGTCGACCGCAGTGACGTTGATCGTCGTGGTACCGTACGTGACCTGATAACATGTCCCGCAGTTGGGCGAGTTCCAACCGGTCACGGTGTATACACCTCCGACGTTGGGGAAGGTGGGGAGGTCCCCGAGGGTGTCGTAGCCTTTGGTATAGAGGCCGTTGGCGCCGTTGGAGCAGGCGACGCCATTGAGAGACCAGGATGGATTATCGTACGTGTTGTCGTACGTGAGAGTCTTTGTGACCTGTGCAAAGGCGGGGAGAGCAAACGCGAGAGCAGCGGCGGCGAGAGACGCGAATTTCATGGTGGTAGTACTAGGAGATGAGGAGGCGGGCGGGAGATGAGATGAGTGACGGGCTGATGAACCCATCGTTCGCCCATTTTATATCTTTTTCATTCCCGCGTTTGGTCATGCCAGCTTGTAGCTGGTGCACGAAAATACACGGAGAACTCTTACCGACCTCGCCCCACTTTTGGAAAGCGCACACAGGAAGTCGACACTCCGGTTCTCGTTCTGGGGCGGAAAGATCAGCTGAGCGAGCGAGGCGATGAAGTGGAACCCCTGTCAGGCAGGTGTAGCCGTAAGGCAATAGAGTCGAGCACAGCGACAGCGAGGCGCCCGGGAGAGTCGTAGTAGAGCGGGGTGCATTGGGGCAGCGACGGTCACGGACGACGTGCTGCGTCTATCACGCCGTCCGCCACCATTCTCATAATGGTGGCTACTCCTGGACCCCCACGCTTGATACGCATTCGTTTTCCCCATGGGTAATACGAGCACTCACCGGATGAACATTTCCTGTACTGAGACTTGCCCAGAATCTTGAATATCGTGAATCGCACTTGATCAAGAAGCCGCTTGAGAGGCTTTGTGGTCAGTTTTCGAAGGCGGACGAGTTTCGTAAACGTAAGAGCTTGACGCGGTTTTGCCTAGTACCTACTCCGAGACTGACCCGTCTGGGAACGGATCATATTGGAAAGTTGGCTGGCAAAATGGAACGGCATTACGGATGAATGCCGCAGGAACGCAAGTGCGATACCAATGCATACACCGCTGGGGGTTAAAGATTGTAAATGACATCCACACTTGTCATCAAATGTCGCTCCGATCCAAGAAGCCAATCCGTCGACGTGCAGAATCCCGAGCTCGTCATGGTGTTCTTGAGCATAACGAATGCCACACTCTATCTGAAACGGATCTTGCAAAACGTGAAGAGAAAAATTTAGGCACAAGACGTAAGAGATCTGGCAGCTGATATCGGATTTCAACTCAAAAACCTGCCCGGTTTTCATGAGACTGCGATCATTGACACATCGCCGACTGCGGGGTAGATGGATGGCTTACCTTTAAAGGCCGCACGAGCTTTTTGGTATCTGAACTGCGGTAATCGGGGCGACTCGTGGCTTGACCGTGCGTGTGATGACTCATGCCCTCCAACAAGATTTTCAACTCATAAAGGCAAGAGTAACAAGTCAATAATAAGGATTTCATGTTTGTTTGTCTGAGCTCATGAGCTCTATCATCAAACAGGTAGACGACGTGATTATGTAAGGCTACATTTTTACTGTGATTTCCAATTTGACTTGCTACATTCCAGCCAACCCAGGGAAAAGTACGACCTGTCCTCGACACCTGCCTTGTACGGGGTAGTGAACCCTTGAAAAATTCGCGAAACTGGAGGTTATGTTTCGCGGTAGTCTTCTCGTAGTAGTAGGGTATGCACTAGCAGTGTATTCGGAGCTCGTAGTGAGCGTGTTCGTGCATACCGTGGAGGGCGTGACCATCAATCCGCACCTCGCGGGTCGGTACTGTCGTCGGTTGTGGGCGCGGCGGCGCTCCCTATGGTCGAGAGAACCCCTGATCAGCGATCGGGCGCTACAGCGCCTGTTTTACGCGCCTGTGGTGTATCTATCGCGTTCGAAGGTCTAAAAGGTGTACATCTCGACTAGGTACTAGCGTGAACACTGCTGAATTCAACCTCGTACGCGATCGTCCTTTATCTCACCGACACGTAGTTACAAGATATACCAAACGAATAGCGTCCATCTTTGCGATGAATACCCAAAGTAACGAGAAAAGCAAATGACCATTTAGAAAATTCGAATCCATCATGAAACCCTATTCCTGTGTGGTCCATGAGCATTATACACGTCAGAGCACGGACGTAGAGGACTCGAACCTATCTACACAGTCGTCGATTCGATCAGAGCCCGCAGTAGGATGCGGCAACTTGAGTCGACGTGACAGTGACGTTACCAAGCTGGTACGCCAACCCGCCCGTGAGCGTGTTCATCGCCTCCTCGGACAGGTTCAACCCGTTGGCAGCAACGTCGACCGCCAAGGCGTAGATCGAAGTGCTACCGTACGTGACCTGATAACACGTCCCGCAATTGGGCGAGTTCCAACCGGTCACGGTGTATACACCTCCGACGTTGGGGAAGGTGGGGAGGGATCCGAGGGTGGTGTAGCCTTTGGTCACGAGGCCGTTGGCGCCATTGGAACAGGCGACGACATCGAGGGAGAGGGATGCATCGTCGTACGTGTTATCGTACGTGAGACTCGTTGTCACCTGTGCAAAGACGGGGAGAGCGAACGCGAGGGCGGCAGCGGCGACAGACGTGAACTTCATCGTGGTAGTAGGATGAGATCTGAGGATGCAGGTAGCAGAAGAGCTGAGGAGGAAGAAGGGCCTATCGTTCGCCTATTTTATATCTTTTTCATGCCCGAGCTTGGTCACGCCAGCTTGCAGCTGGCGCACGAAGATGCACGCAAAACTGCGTCGCAGCGTCGCACACTTTTGGAAAGGCTCACACGCGGGCAAGTTGGCACCTTGGTTCTCGTTCTGGGGCGGAAAGGTCAGCTGAGCGAGCGAGGCGGTGAAGCAGGACTGTCGGGCTGATGGGGCCGTTGGGTCTAGGACAGAGAATGCGGGGTGTCCGGGCAAGTCTTGGTAGAGTGGTGTCCATCGGCGCAGCGACGGTCACGGACGTCGCGTGGGGGCGATCACGCCGTCCGCCACCATTCTCATGACAAGTGGCCCATCTTGCGCACGTGATACGCGTTCGCTTTCCCCGGGTGTCCGTTCCTGTGGTGAGACTTGCCCAGAATCTTGAGCATCATGAATCGCAGTTGATCAAGGAGCCGCTTGAGAGGCCTCGTGATCAGTTTCGAAGGCGGACGAGTTCCGTAAGCCTACGAGCTTGACGCGGTTTCGCCTAGTACCTGCTCCTCATGAGGGCGAGTCCGTGACCGGACAATATCACCGAATGATATCGGAAAGTTAGTTTGCAAATTCGAAATAGAATGGCATTACGAGTGATTGCCGGAGGAACGATCCCAATGCGTCTGTCGTGCCAAAACGGACACCTTTAGGAAGTGTAAGCACTTGGAAATGACCCCCAATTTCTCAACCAATTTCGCTCCAACATTATCTGAGGGGAGGGAGCCAAAGTGGTGTAGTAGACCATACTCGCCGGCAGAGCAGCCTACAACGTTGTCGAGGGAGTCCTGACCATGGTCGTAGACGGTGTCATACGGCGCACTGTACGTCACGGTGTACTAGGAAAAGGCAAGAGTAACAAAGCCAAGTACAGCAGCAACGGTGAAGAGCCTCGTAGAGGATGCTGAGGGGAGCGGCCATGACCGGGTGACCCAGTGAAAAGTGGTTATGGTCGGGGATGTCCGGGGATGTCCGGACATGTTTTCCTGTGTGACGCATATGAGGTCCCTGAGGTAGCACTTTTCTCTAATAAAATGAAACTCCATTGCATGCTACGAAGTGACTTCAACTGCTAAACAATGGTATTTTTTATGTGTGCATGTGCGACCATACTACAACATATTACCTGCACGGTGTTTATCCGACCGACACATGCTCCTATCTGTATGTCCCTGGCACATACTACATGCCGGTTTCTGCTTACTTCTGCTTGTTTCTGCGCTCTCGGAATTAGCGGACCTCGGAAATACATGCGCTATTATGCTCGCATCTGTTCTAAGCTAGAGTACAATTCCCGTCTACAATACACATATGACCATGCATACGAAATGGTGTGCAGAATCCAGCAGATCCATGTGAGAAGGGGGCAGGCATGTTGAAAACGAGGGATGCGGGGAATGTCAGAGTGTCTTGAAATATCTAATGCAGGGGTCCTTGGAATGCTTCTTCGCCCCATTTGCCTGTTGTGCTCTGTCTGAAGTTCACACCGGGTCAAGTCATGTGATGAGTCGACCGAACGCGCCTAAAACGTAAGGCCGAGTCTGGCAATACGAGTGATTACCGGAGGAACTGCGTCTGTCGTGCCAAAACGTACACCGCTGGGGGTAACCTTTCAAGTGAGCCCCACACCGCATCCAATATCGCTCCGATCCAAGAAGCCAATCCATTGACCTGCAGAATCCCGAGTTCGTACATGCAGGTTCCACGCTCTGATCTTGCAAAGATGAAGGGAAGAGAAGGCGCAAGACGTAAGACGTAAGAGATCGAGCTGATATCGGCTTTCAACTTGAAAACCAGCCCGATTCTCAAGACTGCGATCAAGACTTCGCCAAGTGCGGGACGGCTTACTCTTAAAGCCGCACGACCTTTTTGGTGTCGGAGCCGCAGCAATCGGAGCCCTACCGAGACCCTATGATATGACCGTGCGTGGAATGATGATTCATGCTCTCCAACGAGATTGATTTTGAACTCATCTTGGTCATGATACCCGGTGTCAAGTTGAGAGACGTGGAAATGCCTTTGTGGGTCGGTGTATGTGAGTTCCCAACAGGTACCGCAGTAGAGCGAGTTCCACGACATTATCTGAGGAGCGCTTCCGATGTAGTATACCCGTGGGTAAGTAAGCCATACTCGCCGATCGAGCAGGCAACGTTGTCGAGGGAGTCCTGACCATGGTCCTAGATGACACACTGTACGTCACTGGCCAAGTACAGCAGCGACGACAAAGAGCCTCAAGGTGAGGCCATGAGCTACTAGGACTTCTTAGATCCCTTGATCTCTCGAGTCAGTGACAAAAGTCGATGTCTTCTGACCGCCTCTGATAGGGAGGTGACTGCGAGGAAATATAGCTTCCAGTTTCGTGAATTTGCAAAGGGTTTACTACCCCGTACAAGGCAGATGTCGGGGACAGGTCGTACTTCCCCCAAATTGGCCGAAATGTAGCAAGTCGACCTCCTGTGCACAATTCTGAGACGCACATCATCAAACACAATTGTCAGACATATCTACCCATCGGCGGAAGCTGTCAGCGATCGTTTCTTACTTTGTTACAGGTGCGGTGAGTACCGATGACCGCGACTTCCAGAAGTGAGCTAGAAAGGAAAAACCGCAGCATTCGTTGGAAGGAGAGCGCAGACCGTGATTGTATCCGACAGTTCATGGCTTTTCACTCGACTTCTCCGTTTGATGTCTTTTGTGAGGTGGGATTTGTTGTGAGGTGGGATGAGTCTATTGATTTAGTGTACACTAAGTAGTGATGACAGTTGGCAGGATAAATCTGCCACGAGTCCGGGATCAACATGTCAACAGAACTCGATGATCAAGGGTTCCATGCCTAGTAGTTCCGGCCCTCCTGTATACATAGGCAGGATGCAACTTATATTTCGAAGCCAAGTCCACGCATGCACTCGACGTGTTTCTTGACCATTTCTGCACATTGACCCTCGTCAGCTCCATGCTGCAGAAAACAGGAATCGCGAGCTGATTTGGTTTCTGGACAAGCGCAGCATCTGACGAGCGCAATCAACATAGAGCAGCCCAACTCATGCGGCTGGATACATACGGCTTGAGGCCCTTGGGGTTCAAAGGGTTCATCTTCGGGTTTGTCGGATCGTATTTCTCCGACGTTCTGGTCGGAGTGGATTCAGACGAAGGCCACCAAGAAGCAGTCTGTCACAGGATAGGCTCAATATTGACCAGCTTTGAGTGACACAAACTGAGCGACTTACACCTGAGAACATGATGAAAGGTGGGCAAGTTGTTGTTATGTAAGCCCCGAGTACCACAGTACGCTTACGAAATTTGTTGGCCTTTCCGAGTCGAAGTTGATCTTGGTCTGGTCAGTGATCACAAGGTCTCTCGTGCGCCAAGTGGCGGATTATTCTGGCTCTAGGCAAGTCTCAGCACAGGTATTGTCCCATCTGGTGATCGCTCATCTTTGCACATGGGGAAAAAGCGTCACGCGCACGGTGTAGGATAGGGAGAGGAACCATCATCATGAGAATGCGACGCGACGTCGGACCGTGGCCGTCGGTGTGGCAAACACCCCTGCTTTCTCCGAGTCTGTGCCGGACCCAACGGCTACATCAGACCGACCGTCGCTCAGCTGATTGCTCCGTCCCAGAACGAGAACCAGGGTACCGACTTGCCCGCGTATGAGAAATTTCCGAAAATGAACGACGCAGGTAAGAGTCCTCCGTTGCATTTTCGTGCTGGCGTGACCAAGCTCGGGCTCGAAAAACGTATAAAATGGGCGAACGATAGGCTCTTCGTCCTCATCAGTTCGTCCACTCAGCTCTTCTGCTACCCGCATCCTCAGATCTCTTACTACTACTTACCATCATGAAGTTCGCGTCTCTCGCCGCCGCTGCCTTCGCGTTCGCTCTCCCCGCCTTTGCACAGGTGTCAGAGAGTCTCTCGTACGACACCACGTACGATAATGCAGGCCTCTCCCTCAATTCCGTCGCCTGCTCCGACGGCACCAACGGCCTCATAACCAAAGGCTACACCACCCTCGGATCCCTCCCCACCTTCCCCAACGTCGGAGGCGTCTACACCGTGACCGGTTGGAACTCAGCCTATTGCGGGACGTGTTATCAGGTCACGTACGGTAGCACTTCAATCTACGCCTTGGCCGTCGACGTTTCTCTCGATGGGTTTAACCTGTCCGAGGAGGCGATGAACACGCTCACGGGCGGGTTGGCAGTCGAACTTGGTAGAGTCGAAGTCACGTCGACTGAGGTTGCCGCATCCTACTGTGGGCTTTGATCGAATGGACTTTAGCATAGGTACGAGTCCACCACGTTCGTTCTTTGATGCGTATGATGCTCATGGATCAAACAGAACAAGGAACTTTTTTTGCATGAACAAATTTGTATACTCACTAAAGGACGTTTGCTCTGTTGTTTTTCGCTAGGGTTCATCATTGGAAAGATGGACACTATTTGTTTGGTACATCTTGTAACTTAGCTACGTCGCAGTGAGACAAAGGACGAGGCTGGAAGTAGTATTCACGCTACCTAGTTGAAACATACGTCTTACACCCACAAGCGCGTGAAACACGCACCGTAGTGAGCAGACGACAGCACCATCAAGGGCTCTTTCGACAACGCCCAGAGTCCCAGCATCACAGGAACCGCCGCCGCGCCAGCGATGACTCTTTGCATTCCCGACGACAGTCTAGTACCTGCCCACGAGGCGGAAATGATGTTCACGCCCTCCACTGGCTGGCGCACGAACATACACGGAGAGCGCTTACCTTCCTTGCTCACCTCTCACACACGGGCAAGTCGGCACCCTGGTACTCGTACTGAGGCGGAAAGGTCAGCTGATCGAGGCGGTGAAGCAGGACTGTCGGGCAAATGTGGGGTCTAGCACAGAGAAAGCGGGGTGTTCGAGCGAGTCGTGGGCCATTGACGCAGCGAAGGCCACGGACGTCGTGTCAGGGCCATCACGTCGTCCGCCACCATTTTCATGAAGGTACCAGCGGTGCATCCCCACCTTCCCCAACCTCGGAGGCGTCTACACCGTGAACACTTAGGACTCGGCCAATTGCGGGTCGTGCTATCAGGTCACGTACGGTAGCAACGACGATCCACATCTTGGCGGTCGAACCTGGTAAAGTCAACGTCACGTCGATATCCAAGTAAGTCTTCATTGTGAAAATTTGTTGCCTTCTTGTGATTGCCATGACCTCGGCCTTGTATATCCACAGCAACTTCATTGTGAGAAGCGGCATTCGCACTACCACTTGAGCCCGCAATTCCTACTCAAGTTGACGCATTGATCGACTCGACTTCAGAATAGGTCCGAGTTCACCACATTCGCTGTCTGACGCATATGATGCTCATGGGATTAAACAGGACAAGAAGCTTTTGCGTTTGCACGACGAATTTGGATACTTGCCAAAGGACATTTGTTTTATTGCTACTTTGGGAACGTTGTCGGGTTCATTGAAATAATGGACGCTATTTGTTTGGTATATCTTGTAACTACGTGGCAGAGTGAGACACCAAGTACGAGGCTGAAAGCAGTATATACGTTACCTAGTCGACACGTACGCCGTTTTACACCCGATACACCCACAGGCTCGTGAGACACGCGCTATAGCGCTCGACCGTAGACGACAGGGCCATCAAGGGCTCTCTCGACAACGTCCAGAGTCCCAGCATCACAGGGACCGACACCGCGCCAGCGATAACTCTGCGCGTTCGCGACGACAGTCTAGTACCGACCCACGACGCGCGAATGATGTTGGCGCCTTCCACGGCATGCACCAACACGCTCACCACGAGCCCCGAGTACAACACCCAACTGCGCCACGGGAACCGACTCAGACCCGTCTTTACGAACTCGTAGTCCAGCTCGGCCGGTCCGACGGCCGAGATGGACGCGGACGTATCGGTCGGGGCGAGGCGGTGTGTGAAGACGTGGATGGGGAGGAAGACGAGGGCGGTATAGCCCGCGAGACTCAATGGGCTCGTGAGTCTACGAGGCTGTTTCGAGGGGGGCGCGAAGAGTCTCCGAGCGATACCTGACGCGACGTGTATCGCGAACGGCGTCAACAGGAGATACTTTTCACCAAACGGAGTTTGGTAGTATTCCCTCCCCAAGAGCTGTTCGTCAAACGTCACGCACAGCGTACGACATATCGTTATTCAGTAAATCATGTGAGCGCTTTTTTGGATACGTACCAGGAGATTGGAAGACAGGTTGGAGCCGCCCACATTTGCAAGTATGGGCGCGGAGAGATGGATTAAGAGAAATGTGGAGAGGAAGGGCGCAGATGCATGCGCTAGCTTGACCAAGATCGAAGGAGTCGATGTTTTCGTAGGACGGTCGCCAGGATTCATCGTGCGCACTCAGGTCAAGTCACTGCCTGTTGGTGGAGTACTTACTTAGTACACCCCTGGGAATGCTGAGCCTCTAATATACACCGGCAGATCCCGGGCCGGGCACTGCGCAATTATCCCTCTTGAGATGGCGCAAAAACCCACAAGCACCATACTTCTTTACCACATTATGCCTATAAGATAGCTAGGCGCTGTTCAAACTGGGTACGTTTCCCAAGTGGGACCGTCGACGGATCAGGTTAGTAACAACACAGCTGCAAATCCGAGCAGGGCCACGGCGTACGAACATGGTCTGAACCCAGGCCTATTCATTTTCGGTAGAGGTCCCATCGACTACGGATATGAGAGTACTTTGCTTACCCACATCTATGTCCACGGAGACCTGACCGTTCCCTTCCACCGGCCCCTCACTCGGTGCCATTCACGATCCCTCCTCTTGGACTTTTTTAGAATCCGTCCAGGCTGCGCATGCAGACTTTGCATTTAACAGCAGAGTATGAGAACAGCTTAACATAATGATCCAACGCGAGCGGACAGCCAAGCCAAATACGGCTGCCAAAGGTGGCATCTAGGCCCTACCCACTGGGCCCGGGTACCAGGAGAAGATATGCGTGAGTTGGACGTTACATTCGTCTTGCTGCACCCCATACTGAACCGCCTTGCCCGTTTCTTGGTAAATAGGATCACCCATGCTCGTTCAAGTCTCTGGAAGTCTCATCACAAATGTCCATGCCTAGGCTCTGGCGGAGAGGTGGACGTAAGATAGGGATGTGATTGTTAACCCCAACCCCACCGAGAAGGTACAAGGAAAATGAAAATGTTGCGCTTCTCCTGCGCTCCCCGTGCTGTTCCCGTGGTATCAGCGACACTCGTCACCCATAGGAAGCACTCGGATGAGTAGGTGCATTATTTTCATCCATATTTCAAATATTCATCGGCCCATCTGTATCAAGGGTCTAGATAGCCTCTCGTTATTGCAATGGATTGCAATGAGTACCACTGTCGATCAACGTACTCAATTAGACTTGGAGTATACTGCGCAGTAGCGGAGCATCAATGGACTATAACAACCACTACGCCAGAGCTTGATTGCATCACAACCTCTTCGCGAAATAATTCGTTGCTGACTGTCTGATAGTACAGACGGTCCGACTCGTCACATCGCGAGTTATCTATTGACTGTCCTTATTGTAGGAGTTGTCGTTCGTGCCGATCGATGGTGTTGATATCCCTCCCCCATCTGTTATGAAAGCCGACTATCAACGGCAATATGCTGAAACAGACGAAGATGATGGGCGCGGCGCCGGTAGCGCAGCAATGTATATTGCCGCAACTCCCTTCCCCTGCCAGTGGGCTACACATTTATGCTAAGTTACCTCACTCACAAAAATAAAGTGTCATCCATCTGATAACATTTGATAAATGCCACTGTGCTCCAAGTGTTCCACCAGAGGAAATCTCAGCTCGTGCCAACTATCGATACGAGAGTGGCCACCCATGTTGACGGTTTCAATCTCTCCTGTTCGCCGCGTTCACCCCGTGAAGCCGACCCTTTGACAGCCATTTCCCACAACAGATATAACTTGAAGGGAGGAAGTTACTGGTACGTCCTTGATATATTTGACATATTGTGTCCACCAGAATGACGACCCTTTGACGAGAGTTCAACCGACGGAAGGGATGTTTCTCTTTTGTCTGCGAAACCATACCCCGTCATCACCAAACACCACATACCGCATAACTCCACTCTGGGACGCGCCTCCCAAGGCATCATCCCTCCCCTGGAAAGGAGTACTTTTCCGTACCACGAAGCGGATGGTAAGCTATTTCTCTCCTTGATAGCATCCATGCTAGTGCTTGACGCTTCATCGGTAAAAGGGACCATCTTTATCTAATTAGGAAATGCACAGCACTCACCAGAATGGCGCTACAATCACAGTACAGCAGACAAACTTGTATTTGGCTCTGTTGCCGTGGCCTGCCTTTCGCAGGCACTAAAGGAGAGAAACCTTCAAAGAGCTGCTTTACCGAGTCATTGTGCTCCTTTGCCAAGACGCCCTTGGCACTCTTGATACCACAAGCCGGGTATGTCCAACGAGACCCAACCCAGGGATCTAGCACGAGAAGCGAGCCTGCGGTGCCACGATCAGTTGGGGGACAATAACAGGCAGTATTCCTGCTCGGCTTTTCTCGTCTGCCTCTATCGTTTGGTTGCTTGTGG
Source organism: Boletus sp. NGJ (assembly GCA_019096195.1). Classification (NCBI taxonomy): domain Eukaryota; kingdom Fungi; phylum Basidiomycota; class Agaricomycetes; order Boletales; family Boletaceae; genus Boletus; species Boletus sp. NGJ. Next base: position 100,300 of record JAGTXK010000022.1, read on the forward strand.
AAGTTGTCACGCACCTCTTGGATAACTTGACTGGCGAGGTTGGCATGGAACGTACCATGGATTGCGTTGTATGAGTAGACTGTGATGTTTCTGGAGACGGTCTGGTACGTTAGGCGGGACGGCGCGAGGTCTGCTTGGACGGGATAGTGCTTCCCTGCGCAACAGCCATCTCTGGTGAGAACTGTCTTTTCAAGCTCCCTGCTGAAGTGGATGCAGATTCGGACCCGGCTAATAATCAGTTCCAGTTCTAGTAACGCCAATTGGAGAGAAGCAATCTTCCCATACCGCAACTTTGAGAAAAAAAAAACCACTCGGCAGACATATATCATGATTTATGGTGGGTGCATTGAGATTTGACGAGCTCCGAGGGATATATATACTCACGAGCGATTTTAGGAGCCCGACTTGCTGCGTCTGACGGTGCCTTTTCGTTGTTCCACTGGTTGAGGGTACGTTGTTCTCGACGAGCACGAAGAGAACCCCATGACTCCACCCAAGTGAGCATTGAGCGGAACCGAAGCGTCTTTCTGCCATCATCCGATAGGCTGAGCTGCCGCAATTATCGGCCGTCTGGTCTCCAGGTGGAACACCAGTAAGATACATCAAACCCAAACATTTCGTGAGAATCCAAAAACGACTCGGATCACTTACCGACAAAGTAAGCACGGCACGCATCTCCGGAAATACTTTGTTTCATGCTGATCCGTCTTGTTCCACGTGTGTTCTCGATCGATCGCACCTGCTCGATCTTCATTCTGTTCTTGTACATCCTGCCAAGGTTTATCATCATTCTAGCCACTGGCAGGCATCAGGCTCGACAAAAGTGCAGAGTCGTGCTCACCTCTCGGACAACGAGTCTTGAGCATTCGCGTTTTGTGCGGGAAATTTAAATTTCCGCAGCAGTGGTGGTTCCTGCGCGCCAACAACTTTGAGCAGCCCTTAAATTAACCCCCGTTCCTGCGTTCCGTGAGCTGCTGTCCTCCCTCGCGCCAAAAGCTATGGTCTTGTTCAAGCTTACCAATTCACTCTCTCCAGCAATGACTGTCTATCTACGAAAACATACAACATCGTTTGTTTGGCGAGAAGGTCCTTGCCAGCGGATCGGTATGACCGTGACGCTCCCTCCCGCTGCAGGACTCAATTGACCAAGGTAGGTAAGCTCGAGCCAACTAGGTCAGATACAGTAACAAAACTGGCAACCAACGAGTTCGCAAGGCATTCACGACTGGGATCGAGTTGGCGAACTGCACGTCTTGCATCCGAGTCATTTCTCAAACGACTTGCAAACGGATCGAAATGCAAGTGTCAGCTTTACGCAAACGCTACTGCCAGGTTAGTCCGAACAAGCTGATGCTGGCAGATTCACGACCTGCCGTGTGAGGGCGCTGATCGGCGAGACAGATGAATCGATGATTGATGACTGCGGGCTGATATGATTCGGATTCGGACAGATTTCAAACGCAATGGACCCGGCCAAACGCCTCCTCGTCATGTCATATCACAGCTTTCCAGTGACCTTTGTGGTGCCGCATCACTCAGATCTCATTTGTCCTGGCCGGCCGGTCAGCATACTTTTTGGATACCGAATACTAGTATAGTACCCGTCCCTCGGGTCACACTCATAGGTTATCCGAATGGCATGCAAGACCTGAATCCGCAGCGCTTCGTTGGACCTTCACGGTGTACGTGCCAGTTAAACAGCGATCCGTTCATGCTGATATTGGACACGCGCACATGGAGCAAGGACCGTCCCCATGCTCAAACAACGACGATCACAACGTCGAAACTTTGGCATACGACACTCCCTTTCGATCTGGGAGAGTATACACACGCACAAAAAAAAAAACCATCACGCATCACGATCGAGTGCATAGTCATATGACATTTTCAGCAAAAAGAAAGGAGAGAGAGTGATAAAGAGAGGACGTTTCGATTAAGGAGGAGATGACACTCGCGCGGGGGACATGATAGATAAAAACGTCAGCATTACAGTAGATACAGGAAAAAAGAAAATCTCCCGCGCTCGACTCCCATCCGAAAGAGTGGACGACATGTAAAAAAGTTATAAGACAGAAACGAACGACCAGAGTTACACCAAACATATGGGGGTATAACGTGACAAGAAAAAGGCAAGGAGCGTGAGGGCAAAAGCGGAGCAGTTTGAAAATTTCAATCGTTCATGTCCGTCATCCAAAAGAATTTGACACAATCTACTCGTTGGCGACCTGAAAAAGAGAGAGAGAGAGAGATGAGCACAGGTCCAGCGATACGGCGTCGAGACGTACCCTTAAAACGCGGTTTCCATGGCTATAGTCGGAGTCGTCTTGGTAGCTCATGCGCTGCTCATCAGCATGCGGCGCAGTCGGCGGACTCAGCTCGGGATGATCCTCATTGGAATTAGATTGATGAGTGGGCAGTGGGGGTAAAGCCGAGGATTCTCCATACGGGTTCGGAAGAGGCTTCGACACGGGGGAGATGGGCGGGTATCCAGCAAACGGATCCGCAGAATGGGAATCATTGCGCTGGGGGTAATACGACTCGACGGGGTATCCAGATTGCAGCGGCGTCGAGTGTTGGCCGCTGCTCACAGATCCATATTTCGAGCGTGCACTAAGATGGGTGTTCTGAGTAGTTTCCGAGTGTTTGCGGGTGACAAAGGCACCATTATTGGTGTTGTTACTCGCATGGGCAGCTGCGAGACCGGCAGCTTCGAGGATGTCTTGGTTCATTCCGCGTTGACTTCGGAGTGTACCATTGCTGCCTTGAAGTTCTTGTGGTTGAGTGCCAGGGCCAGCAAAGGCATGGTACGGGGCACGCTTGCTTGGCTCGCGGGCGAGAGTACCAGCACCCACACCCGCAATGCCCGGCGTACCAGGCTCGCTGTCTTTCCTACTCCTCGACCGACCGACAGCCGCCGCCGCCGCAAGGGAAGCAGCACCAGCAGCATACGGATCATACTGCGACATCTCGCTCATGCCGTACGACTCGCTCTGGGGATGGAGAGGAGGCAGTTGGTACGTTCCATGGCTATTGTCCGAATAGCCGTAGCCACCACTGCCCCCGCCATTACCGCCCGCGTTCGCATACGAGTAGTCATCAAAAGGCGAGCGGGAGGAGGCAGCAGCCTCTGCGGCTGCTTCAGCGACGTCCCTGTCGAATTTCTGGGCACGTCGCCGCCGGACAGTGTTGATAACGAGTGCGACGACGATCGCAACGACGATCAAGCCAACAACGCTGAAAACACCAGCAACGGCAGCCGTGTTGGAAAAGAACCTAGGGGTACAAGACCGAGATGAGCCCAAATCTCCACACAGAGGGGGGAAAAAAACAAAGAAAAGATCCGTGCCGCGCCATAAACGTATGTAACAAACTCACGAGTTGGAGGACGACGAATTATTTTGTGCGGTGGGGGTGCTGGTCACGGTGGGCGTAATGACCGTGGTGATCGTCTGGACTGTACCTCCGGATGAAGTGACGATCTGGGTGGGAGTCGGGGTTGAAGAGGTAGTCGCGGAGGATGACGACGATGTAGAGGTCGCCGCGGAACTCGAGGACGACGGGGTGGACGTGGGGGACGTTGACGACGAAGGTGCCGCAGAAGCATTAGTGGGCGTAGTCGCGGGTGGAGTGGTGCTGGTGGTGGCGGGAGTCGCCGGGGTTGACGAACTCGCCGATGTAGAGGACCTGGCAGCCACGAGGACTTGAATATTAAAAAAAAAAAAGAAGAAAAAAGGGTTTTAAACCATAAACTCAAACTTACGCAGAAGACGTGAGGGGGCTGACGACTGTGATGTAGGTGAGGTGAGTGAACTGAGAATGGGGAAAATGCGATACACACGGGAGCTAGGTGTGCTGGTTGCCATGCTGATCTTACTCTTGGCAATGCCAGCTTTGAGCTAGTCGATACGGTAGGTGAGCTCAGCAAAGGGGAGGAGGAAGGGATGTGGACTCGCCTTGGTAGGCAGTGAAAACGGAGAGCTCAAAGTCGACGTGCTGGCACTCGCATGAGAATTTTCAATGCAGTCGACTTGATTAGCGGTTTGAGGATTCGGTTTACGTAATCGGGGCACTGGGCCTCGAGCCCAGAATTGCACCCCTCATGTACTTAGAAAAGACATGCACAACGCGTCAATCTCGCCTCGATTTTTTGGGCCACAACCGCACCTCCCCGTCGTCGTGTGCTTCATCGTCAGAATCGCCCGCGCCGCCCTCCAGCCGCGGTTTCAAACCCTTCATCTTGCGCGTCTGCAGCTTGCCGAGATCCTGCCTCGCAATATGCACTCGCCCTCTCACATCGCCCATCTCGTCCACCTCCACGTTCTTCTTCCGCTTCCCCAACCCCTTCTCTGCATCCTCTTTCTTCAGCTTGGGCCGTCTCATAGCCGCCTTCCACATCTCGGGATCTGCCTCTTTCCATCGCCGTAATGAAAGATCAAGACAAGGCCCCATTTCCGTCAGCTCCGCATGCGGTACGCGTGTTCCTGACGGCGTGAGTTTGACAGTGTACATCCGCACGTGTACCTTTGGTAGAGAGTTTGGATCATCCAGTCGTGATTGCGGCGGTGATGGTCCCACCGTAACACTGATCACGTGTTCCAGTCCAGGAAGGCATACCGACTCGACCACTTTGGCGTTGAAGAAATCCATGAGGAGCGATTTGAGTTGCACGTATCGGGGATGCGTATCAAATAATTCAGAGGCGAAATGCATCATGGGCTCATGTCCCGGCCTCGATTTAGGTGTCTATCCAGTGTGATCAACAAGATGGTGATGGTGATGGCATGCCCCTTTGCACAGCAGACCCACCTTGAACGCAGCCATGCTCACGAACGTGTCCACGCCGAGCTCACACATGTCCAACAATTTCGCATCAAACGTCCGGGCAACGACAAGCCCATTCGGACGTTTCTTGGTCGACTGCCCGACCAAAAACATGGACGCATCGTTTTTCTGCGCCCAAAATTCGAGCGACGACGTATCCTCGAACGGACGTACCGCGTTCTTTCTCGAAAACGAGATCGCGTGGGGTTTCTTGAGTGCCATCTACGCATGTGTGAGCACCTCCACGTCCCACGGCCAGAAAAAAAAGAAAAAGAAAGGGCGTACCAATTCTTTCATGGCATGTTGAACGACCTCGCCCGTGTGCGTACCACGCACGAATATCGCCATCCGTGCATCCTCGACTTCTTTCGCCTCTCGCGCTTCCAACGCCCTCTTGGACCGCGCATTCCGCGGTTTTCTACGCAAATCGTTGTCGACGCCAGAACTAAGAAACCAAGCAAAAACTCACATCGTGCGCAACATGTCGACTATGCAAGATTTTTTTTGCCTCCTTCCGTCGGATCACATTTGAAGTTTACACTTGTTTGTCTATGCTACCCCATCGGGACATGTTAATCCCGAAAAGGAAAACCCTCCGACCGAAAAGTAGACGTCAAAAATCAAGAGAACGCATCATCTGAATACCCGAGTCCGAAAAAGGACGTTTTGGACCCCACGCACGCTCTGGAACGATAACGATAAAAAAAATTGCAGTGCTCTCGCCACTCTCACCGGCATCGGGAAAAGCGGCCCGCTCGAGTGACTAAAAAAATCAACTATTTATTGATTCGAATATACATGTTTGCTCAAGAAAATTAGTCACTGTCAAAAACTACATCGGGACAGAAAAAAGAAAGAAAAAAAAAAACATTCCGCGGGGACAAAAAAAAAAAAAAAAAAAGAGGGCAACAACTGAGCGTAAAAACATCGTTATGGCTATGCACAATGTAGCGGGTAAAGGCGAATTAAATGACATGGTATACGGAAGCGGGGATATGTACTTGCATGTGGGATGGACAACACACTGACCAAGCAACACAAAGAAATGAGCACACACAACAGATAAAAGGAGACCAATGTTCACACCCAGGATTACCAGAGATTTGGATATACGAATTAAAGCGGATATTTTTTTCCACATTTATACTTTCATTCCAAGCGCAGCGGGGGAGTACGCCGCAGCGACGGGAGATCGTACTTCGTGTTGTGGTTCTCCTCGGCGAGATAATGCGGGTGAGGTCGCTGCATTTGAGGATGGAGATGACGGGTTTGAGTGTATGGCGACGGATCGAGCAACGGCGGCGAAGGCAGTGGTGGTTGGCTGGGATCGTGGGCTCCGTGATGCGTCTGATAAAGGTGAAGCCGAGAATGTTCCTCGGTGAGCGGCAAGAAATTGTGCTGCTGCGACTGCTGCTGCTGTTGTGGATGGTGATGGAGCGTCCCGCCGAAGTGCTGGAGATAGTCGCCCTCCGCCGAATGCCGTCGGGCCTGTTCCAGACGGAGGTGTTGCTGCCGTAGCTGCTGCAATTGCTGTCGGCTGAGCTCCTGGGAGTAGTGAGTGGCTGGAGAGGGGAGTGCGATCGACGAGTGCGAGTGCAGATGCTGATGAGACGAGTCCAGAGGAGGTAGTTGGGCGTGAAGCTGATCCTGCTGCGCTGGATAGAAATGATCGAACTCCGCCATCTGCATCTGCGTCATTGCAGAGTTCCAAGACGGAGAGGCGTCGAGATTGAGGGCGTGAGTCTGAGCCGTATTCGTAGTCGGCAGATCCGGATATCCCGCCTGCTGGTTCTCGACATGCGCCCTCGTCCTGTGGGCCATCGATTCCTGAGAACGGTCGCTTGCGATGGTTGCCTGGTGAAGGCTCGAGGGACCCGCCATAGGCTGCTGCTGATTCGGCGAGTGCCGGTGGGTGGAAGGAAAACGGTGAGTCGTATGAAGCTGTTGTTGGGGATTGTGGATCTGCCTCGAATGGGTTGTGTTGGTAAGCTGCTGCTGTTGCTGCTGCCGCTGCCAGTTCGCTGCTACGTCCATAGACTGGAAGGGATAATTCTGGTTGATGGACCAATCCAGGCCCTCCAGCGTAGGCAGGTTTTGAGGCGTAGTATGATGCGGGAGCTGTGCCTGGGCGATTGGCGGTTGGAGGTCTTCTAAATGTAGCTGCGCCTGGTAGGGGAAGTAGGTGCTGTGTGGATTGTGGTGGGAGGGGGAACGATTGGGAGGATGGAGTGGGGATTGTCGCGGAGACGACTGCTGCGAGGGGCGGGAGTGTTCGAGCATGTGCGTCTGGACCACCTGCAGTGGGTGGACGGCTGTTGCTAGATCCGGGGCGACCATCCCGTGTGGGGATGCCGAAGTTGAGTGGGTTGGAGAAGGGGAGAAAGGACTGCGACTGCTGCTGGCCGTAGAGTGAGGAAGTATTTGATGGTGGGGGGACACGAAAGGACTGGCTGGAGTCACGAAAGGAATGGTTGTTGTGAGAGCGGGGATTGCCACGGTCGACGTCGGTATCCCAGCTGTCGCCATACATGACTGTGTCGCCGGCTTCGTAGCCAGTGCTGGTACCTGGACGCTGGTGCATCGGAATGGTGGCGGGGTTGATATCCTCCTCTTTGACGTGTTCCAGGTGGCGCATGGCTTGGTCCTGAGAGGTGGTCGTGGCAGAGGAGGCAGCACTAAGCTGGCCCCTCTTGCCTCTGGTCTGGCCGGTCTTGTTGGCGGCGGCCATGGAGGCATGGAGGGAGGTGAGCTCGCGCATCATCCGCTCGTTCTGGTCCTGCTTGTCTGCATGGACTGTCTGAGCATGCTGACGGAGATTGTCGAGACGAGAGAACTGTTTTGAGCAGTGGCAAGTGAAGGGACGTTCGCCCGTATGTTTCCTGAATGGAGATAAAAGAGATCGAGCGGGGAGGGACGGGGATAAGTGCCTGGGACCTACCTAATGTGCCTGGCCAAATGTTCGCTTCTGCTGAATACCATCCGACACTCGCCATAACCTCTGCACTGGAAGGTCTTTGCAGGTGCGGGGCGGTAGCGTTTTGCGACGCCGACGGTGGTGGGGGGGGCGGGGAGGACTGGGGGATTGTTGTGGGCGACGAGGGTGGCCATGTTGGCCTGTGGTGATTTTTGGAGAGAGGCGTCGAGTTGATCTTTTTCAGAGGCGAGATTTGACGTTGGAACGTTTTCGACGGTGTTTGCGTCGAGGGTCGTCGGTTTTGAGTCCTCCATGGGCGAGCGAGAAAAGAGGAACAAAACTTCTAAAAGGGTGCCTGAATCAGCACTGAAAAAGGTTTGCAACTCAACCCTCAATTAAGGCACCGCGCTCGTCGGACTTGGAATTCGACCCGATGCTCTGGTTCAGGAACAGCCCCGCCGAGCTACGGCACCGGTGGCATTGTCACGCCGTAACACTGCCGACAGTCGAGACCCCCCCCGACGACCCCCTCGGCGACCTCGCTCGTCGCTTTTTACCAGAGAGAAAGACAGAAACGGTCCGATCGGCAGGTAGACAAGCACTCCAACAGCGCTTCACTAGATGTTTCGTAGATCACCACTTGCTCGTTATCTAACCCCTTGCGGGCGAAAAAAAAAATTGCTTTACGTTACAGCTCTTCCTCTTCCGACCATTTCTTTATTTTATTTTCGTTGACAGCCATCAGAGAGGGTGCCTTGCAAAAGGTAAAGATTGGCGTGCGGAGGCTAGCGTGTTCCTTGATGCAGTGGTCCCAAGACAAAGTGTAAGTACCACCGTCGGCGAACGTGATCCGCAGGGCGTGCACAGGGAGCCGGAAAAGCGCTCGCACAACCGTTCGTGGGGGCGCCGCGATGAGCCTAGAGCGTCAGCACTGCCAGCCATTCCGTCTTGGCACTCGTCCCAGGAACTAACGCCGTCCATGCCGTAACTCGAACAAGCATCAGACTGCAGGATATCCTCCAATCAGTCCTGTGCGGTAGCGATAACGTGAGGGGATGCTGTTCCGCCAACGGAATGACCGTTGACCAAATTCCAAATTCCAAGTATAAGAGGTTGGACATACTTGGACAGGTGTTTCATACATACGGGAAACGGCCGCCGTCGTCAGTCTCAGTCCCACACACACACACACTGTGCAAGTCTCCATTTTGACCGCGTACGCATTTACAGTCTCCGATGACGCGAAAAATTCGCCATCCTGTCGGAAAGGCATCAAGCAGCAAAAAGACGATACGGAAACCTATGTAAAAAGATCATCCCTTTGAGTTCCCCTGAGGCACAAGATCATCCCGCGGCAGCCACAATGAACCATCCTAGTTCAAGTAACCGACCCCCTAGGACGTGAGCGAGGTCGGGGCGGGTGCTGTCCGGACAATATTTCAAAGACGCCAAAGCGAGCGACGACATGCATCATTCGCTTGACATGACAGAAAACAAGAGAGCGAAAAAAAAAAAAAAAAAAAAAAACAAAAAAAAAGTGACAGGCCTGTCAGCCCGGCTGATCCGCTTAAGCGGAGAGTATGCAAGACGAGAGCGTCACCACGATACCACACCACTACGACGATCGAGCTGAACCTCTTTCCAACGCCGACCGTCACTTGCATGAAATGCAATGACTAATCCAGCAGAATCACATGGACGACGTCGCTGGCAGCGGCAGACACGTCCACGTTTAACCCCCTGGGTAGGCGACGCCTTTTTGGATGGACAGAATTGGTCTTGTTTGATCTTCGACGAAGCGAACAACAACGACGACCATTTTGGAAGCGGAACCAACAGGAGTGGATTAATGCCCTCCCCCTTTTCTCCTCAAGATCAATTTTTGATCACGTCGAAAGAGCGGCTCAATATATAGAAAAATGAAGAGAAAGTTGATCAGTGATTGTGGATTTTTGTGGGAGCAGCGCCACCAGCGGTGAAGCAAAAGGTCGACCGGACCATACACATAAAGCCTGGCAGTGCACATCAGCGGGTGGAAATGAATGACATATTGCCTTTTTGCATATTTGCGTACTCGTAGCGCCGTTCACGTCCGCCTTGGCTCCGCACCGGTATACTCATTACAAGCTAGCAAGTTATGTACTCCAAAGGCGAGTAGCCTAGAATCGTACGTATTGTATTGGTCACGACTCACACTGCGGGGCGAGAAAAAAAAAAAAAAAAAAAAAAAAAAGATGGCTTGGCGATGATCACAGGTCTAGACTCTACATTCGAACGTGTCATCCTTGAAAATGAACAGGACGACATTGGTTCAGTTGGACCCTGCCAAGGAAAAAGGAGGCAGGGCGATTCGCCCACGCACACACGTACCACGGTCGACGAGTACGAATCACGAGGGAGGCTTGAGTCTAGCCCATCCCACTCGTGGTGTGAACAAGCCCGGCGTTTTTCGGCATCCAGGTGGACTTTGAAATACACATCTCCGACTAAAACCAGATTTAAACTCCGAACATCAGACTTTGATTCTATTTCAATACTTTTTTTTTAGAACATTAATGATGAACTCGCCCCAATCACCGCACAATCAACAGCCACTCTGGGTCCGATGTCTAGAACTGACCCTGCTGATCGTCGTCGTCGTCGTCGTAGTCGTCGACGCCGTCACCGTCACCGTCCCCATAGCTGGCAATTGATATCCGACGTGGACGCCATGTGACTACAGTGGCACAATCGTGACGCGCCAGTGATGGGAGTGCGATGATCGTATCACTGGATGCGTAATGCACAATGACTGTGTTGGACAAACACCCTCCTCTCGTGGTCACCTCCAATCGGATCTTCCCGACGTCCTCCAACCTTGACACGTCGACTCGGGAGAGTATGTATGTAACGACGAGCAACACCCCGTTTCTGTATACCCAACGTCGACACATGCATGTATGAAGTAACCGGCCACCCTTGACCGTGAAACGTGAACGCCTGGACGACCGTTCCGGTGTTGCATCCCCCTTCAAGGATACATATTTGTCTCCTCGGCTCGGGCCGTTCCCCAGTACGCTCTCCCGAGATGAGATATCGGGGCCATCGTGCGTCCGGGGGATGCGATCTCACGTTCTGATACTGTCTCATGCATGACAGGATCTTGCGCGTTTGGGTAGCGAGTTTTGAAACGCGATGCTTGGGGAATGACGTCACCCATAAAACGCGCGGCGACCAGCATCTCATCTTGGCAGTGCATGTCAAACACCTGAAGCACATCCGACATCGACGGGCACGGATTCATATTGTACATTTTTTTTTTTTTTTTTTTTCACCACGTACAAACACCTTGCACAACAACAGGTTAGATAACGCGCGACGAACCTCGAAAGAGGTTGTTTCTAGCTGCATTCTTTGGTATATATATCTCTACGTTAGGGAAACGAACAGCAGAAGAAAAGACGGAAACGGAGCAATCATTGGGATTAAACGGACATGTATAGATCATGCCGCGATCAGATAAACCTGGATGCAGAAAAACATCAGATCAACCGAGATATATGATGTATCAACGGCGCGCAGAAGAACGAAACACGCAGGGGCGGCCGAAATTACTTAGGACGGTGGCTTGGACGTGGTCAAAACGCCTGTTAATGGCACTGGAGGAGCGGACAGGATAGGCGGTTGATGCAGATGGGTGGGCTGGGGCACCGAGTCTTCTTGCTCCTGCTCGGGCTCGCCTGCACCAGCGTCTTCCTCGACAGGCTTCATCGCATCCACATCCGACTTGTTGATCGGGCTCTCGTTCCCGCCGGTGACCTGGCGCTGCGCGTGTCGTCGACGGGCAGCCTCCTCCTCCTCCGCACGGCGTATAATGTCTACCTCACCCTGAACAACAATCCCATCAAGCCACTGGTGATGCACCAATTCAGAAGCTTTGGCTCTCCTGTCAGGAAAGAGACGCAACATGGGTGACAAGAACGCTGAGATCGCGTCGGCTTCTTCTTTGGGAAACAAGTACTTGTCGTGCAAGACAGCATCGAGCGGCCAGAAACGTAGCTTGTTGATATGCCGTAATTCACCTGGCGCCACTGTAAGCGATATGCACAACGCGTAACGAAATGTTCAGGTTTGATAAGCATACACACCTCTCCGATTGAAGAATTCTGAGCTGTATTTACCAGAAAACGCAACTGATTTCGGGAACTCGCCGACGAGTTCCATAATTTGAGCAATGTGGTCGTCGTCTTTACCGTAGCGTGACCCGGATGCCGGATCGAACAGATAATCACCGCCCGTGATGAGCTCAAAGATCTATCAGGGTGTTGGCACAGGATCAGTCAGACGATCGCATCCCTCCGTGTGAGAGACGCCGTCTCACCACACACGTGACGCTCCAAATATCAGCGCTCGAATTCCACTTTGCACCAAGAATAACTTCGGGGCAGCGGTACTGTCGCGTCTGTATATCGTCCGTAAAGTGGTGTTCCGTCCAAGTCGCTGAGAGGAACGAGACATGAGCACTCACGGAAACGACGTTTGGGGGGAGCCGTCACGTACCATTTCCCAGATCTGCAATCTTCACCGTGATTTTTTCCATGCCTTCCAGCACGCTCGAGGTCGTCGACGTATCGGCGAAGCTTGGCTGGGGTGATTCTCCGGACATGATGGACGTAGAGGGCTTCGGGTCCAAGGGGATTGGGTCACCTGTACCAGCAGGCTTCGTGGTGGATGGTGCTCGAGATTGTGAAGGCGAGGGACTCGTCGTGGGATGGTTGGGCGCCATTTGCGTGAGCAGCGACGGTCCTGGCGGTTGGGTTGGGTGAGGTGAGGTCATTTTGTTAAACCCGGCATCTAGCGACACGTTGGAAATTCGGTCTGCGGTGACCTCGGTAGAGTCCGCTCTCCGGGAACTCGAACTCCCTTCTGCGATGCCTAGAGTAACGGCGGGGACGGGCCCAGAGGAGTTCTCTTTCGTGATAGAGCCCGAACCGTAGGAGCCGGACTTGGACGTTGTTTCACCATCTATCTTGCTCATGCCAAATGCAAGCTTGTCAAACATGGAACTGCTAGCAAACGACGAGGACGGGGACGGGAGTGGTTGTGACTCGGTGATGAAGATCGACTCCGAGCGTGGAGTCTGGTTGCCTCCGCGCCCTTTCGAGGGTGGCACACCAATTAGCCGGGAGGGAGGTGGGGTAGTGTTGGCAGAGGTGGCCAACTCGGCTGAGATGATAGACTCGACATCGTCAATGCATATGAGCACGTTTTCCGGCTTCAAGTCTGGATAGAAAAGTTATTTATTGTCTGCCCGTACATTTCTCCCAAATAACAATAAATAAAAGGACGGACCAGTGTGAATGACGCCGCAACAGCGATGCATGTAGTCTAAACCAAGCAAGACTTGCTTGGCTATTTGCTTGACCAAAGGCATGGGAACGCCCTTGTTCTGGTGCCGTTTGATGAGACCAAGCAGGTTTTCGCCAAGGACTTCAAACACCATGCAGACATGGATGCCATTTGGACCCTTGTGTCTGAAATGGTCAAGGAAGGATATAACGTGCGATCGGCCAGGATGAATCTGTGATGGGGAAGGGGGTGGATTCGGATTCTCGGGAGTGGGCTGAACTGGGGGAGTGGAAGAGGTGATGAGACGTTGTAGGAGCTTGATCTCGTCCAGAGCGGTCTCGGTATATCTGAGGGCAGATTTGACCACTTTGAGGGCGACATGACGATTCAACCTGATTGGTGGGTAGAACAAAATATGACATAAGAAATTAGATGACGAAGAAGTCGGCGCTTGCATACTTTGTATCCTTGGCCAGCCAAACGGTCGAAAAATGACCCCAGCCGAGTTTTCTGACTACGATATACCTACCATCTGAAAAGGCGTCGCCAATCTGGACGGGGTGATAGCCTCCCTTGACGTAGTCTTCCCAGTCCTCTTCCTCCTCTGTCATGATGGATTGTGAATGAGACGTGTAGGAACCGTGTGACATGGCGGGTTTTTCGGGGGTATGCTGTAACCAAGAAACGATAAGGCCTTAGTGGAAGCACCGCGATAAGGAGGTTCGGAAATTCCGATAGAAGAAAGATAAGATTACCTCTGGTCTAGTAGGGTATTTGGTAGATTACGGGTTTGTGGACACGAGCGAAAACTTACTCGCTCTCGGACACGGCGCCCTCTGAAGTAGCGAGCAACGTCTTTTGGCTCCGCACGTCGTCGCACAGGAAAACGGATTGTTCTCCCGACCTCACATTACCATATCAAGTAATGTCGGATTTCATATGTTTGGTTCGCTGACTAAACCTGCGCACACGACCACCGGACGAGTCTTGTGCTTGTTAGACAGACCGCCTTTGCAGAGGGAAAAGCCCACGGCGACCCGTAAACGTTTCAACCTCACCCTGCCCGAACTCACAACAAAACAGCCCAGTCCCCATGGACACCCACGACGAGCACACGAACATGCGACCCTTGGTCACCACAGGGTGCAGAACAACATCGAATAGGTATGTGTTATCGGTGTGGAGATATCCTACGCCCGCTGAACCTGCTAGTAAACAGTTGCCACTAACACGTGCCTGCCTCGTGTATCGCGCGGCACGCCGACCGCTCCCATGCGCTCAGGATTGATCCTGATCGATCATCCGATAGCCATTCTCTGTCTTTAACGGACTCGGTTGGGTTTTGTGCACCACGCATACGCCACGTGTTTTGTAATGACTTTGTTCCACACTGCATCATGCAGCTCGCATAATCGAAGGATGTCTTCCTTCGCCAGCGCGCACATCCGCTGATTGTAGATTACGCGTTACGAGTGCTTCTCGCTGCTGGAGTACACGCGGCACATCTTCTGACGTCCATCCTTACCCCCCACTCTGTGCAACGTTGCGTGCGACTGCCAGCCCACAGCACGCCTTTCCAACCCCCCTCCCCCTCCTCCTCCCCCTCCTCCTCAGCGACACTTTTTGGCTTCCCTTTCTTAGCCCATTGGCACTCCTGGTCTTGCGTCTTTGCTAATGTCCGATGTTGCCTGCTGATCTAGACGACGAACAAAGGTGCTGTGGCCCCCTTTGTCCCCTGGACGCTAGGGTGTACTGATGCTCCATCCAACAATGCTTCTCGTGTCATCAAGGGCTAACCTCGCCCATGAGCATCCCATCGATGTCGACTCAAGCCCATCGTCGCCATCGTCAGGGATACCTTCATTCCTCGACGCCAGACGTCGTCCGAAATCAGCATCACGTCATCGCTCACGCACCACCGCTGACGACTCTAGTAGTAGCCACCTCCTAGCACGCCTCGTCTCCCGAGAGGAAGAACTCCGCGAAATCAATGCAGCTCTCGTCGTCACATCCGAACGTCTCGAAGGAGAAGCTTCCCGTGCAAACGCCGCAGAACGTCGTGCCCTCGACTACTTTCACCGGCTGCGTACCGCAACTGAGAGTCGTGAACGTGCGGAACAAGAATCGGCGAGACTCCGGGAGGAACTCAAGTTGTACAAGCTGCAACTCGAGAATGCGCAAAAAGAGATCTTTCGAGCCCAAGATATCATCGATCAGGTGGCTTCCCAGCGGAACGAGGCAGAGGCGGACGCCGCGAGAGCAAGAACAAAGGCGCGGAAGTTGCAAGAAGAGAAGCTAGTGATGCTCGCGCGTGAGGAGGGCCGCAGAATGGGATACAAGGAGGGACTATCCATCGGCCGCAGGATAGGCTATGACGAAGGTAGAGGTCGCCGGCTCACAGGCCCATCGGATCGACTTCCTCATTACCCTCTCTCCCTAGAAGACCACAGTGGCGACGAAAACGGTCGTGAACAAGACGAGGTCATCACGGACGACGAACCTAGCGATCCACGATCCCACATTCGGTTGCGCTCAGCTGCATCCACTCGACAACAACCGTACGTCAATAACCCCGTTGTCCATTCTTCGTCACTCACCCTGATCACAGAATACGCTCCGAATCGGCACCGCCTGTACGTACGTTCGACATTGCCCCACGTGCGCCGCCACTTCCTGTCCCATCACGCGTTGATCCTGTCCGCGTGCGCACGCCTTCTCGCGACCAGCGTACGCCTTCTTCACCCGATGAACCGGAAACTATTCACCCGATACCGATACCGATCCGCCCCAGCCCCATCCTACCTACCCAGCAGATTAACGTCCCTCACGACGGATGGATCCCAACAGCTGATTCTCGCACGTCCTACATCCTTGTGCCACCCCCGCACGAACTACAGCAACCCATCCCCACCACACCCAGTTCTGTTGCGACCGAGATCCAGGATGGTCGACCTACGAATCAACAAGAGCCGCCCCCTGTCCGCACGCGCGACTATGCTTATCAGGGATCTGTTCCGGCACCTATCAAGATTGCACGCACGTCCTCGCTCACATCCCATACTTCGACCCATATCTCGCAATATGATCTTGTCAACAAACGTCCTGGGAGCTCGTTACGAAACGAGATATACATCGGGAGACCGAGGAGTGGGAGTCAGCGCTCCAGGGATAGTGGATCTCGGAACGACCATGATGATCGGGAAAGTCGCTATTCCGACAGGACGGAAGCAGAAACCATTGTCGAGCAATGGCGCGCGGATTCCGATGGCACGATCCCGCCAAAGAATCTACCGCGTTCGTCTGTAAGCGTTCCCTCCACCCCCAGACAAAACACCCACACTGACGTGGACCAAAAGACGCCAGCCGCACGTCCGCACCGGCCTTCGGACTTTTATTACCGACCGCGGGAGATCGTGATGCCCTCACCCCTCGGGGACGTCGGCGCAGACACACGTGCTCGCACGCCCGTCTCGACCGAACACCCCGCAACACGCCCCCAATCACCACCCGACGATCCCGCCGCCTCCCACCCTACACGTGCCCGGTCCCCACTCGAGTATTTCCGCCAGCGCTTCCGCCAACGTCCCTCGTCGGGGAGCAGCATCCCCAACATTGTCGTCGAGTCACCGGTGAGTATTCCCATGCTCGTACATGTACCACGTACTCACGAGGCATGCAGTCCGAACCCGAGACGAACTTGTCGCCGTCTGCGACGATCGCGGCGCAACCGGAGTTGTTGAGCCCAGAGGCTGCGAATCGGCCGTTGCCACAGGATGAATCGCACCAGCACCAGCACCAGCACCAGCATCATCATCCACATCATCACCATCCATCCCAATCCCGATCTCAGCCGCAACACCACCACCGTGGCGCGTCCTCTACTTACGACACCGCCACACGTTCCGGGACGCCGTCCAGCCCCTGGCCAGCCGGATTCGTTCCGTACGGATCAGGACCAGGACAAGGCACGGGAACCACGTCCAAGTCCGCTTCCGAAAGGGACCGTCGTCATCATCATCGGGTGCATCCCGATCCCGTGTCTGATCCGAATCGGTCCTCCTCCCAGCAGGAACAGGTACGCAACACGTACGGACCTGCGCCTGACGGGTATACCCGGACGCGTACGCAGAGTGCGTCGACGTACGAGGCTGCGCCGCTTCCGGTGGGGGTGACGTATCCTGCTCCGCCTGTGCGTCCGCATACGTCACATCGACACTACAAGGACAAGGAGCGGGAGAGGGAGAGGGATAGAGGGGGGGGATAGAGTCCGGGATAGAGATAGAAGGCGAGAATACGAACGGGACAGGGATCGGGACAGGGAGCAAGACCGAGAGGATACTGGACTCGACGAGGAACTCACGCGGTCGCCTGCGCCGCTCCAACGGCCCATTTCGCTTTTCGATTCGGACGAAGGTGAACGGTGATGACCATCTTTGAGATCGTTTATGTCCTTGATGAGCCTGTGTGTATCACAAACCCAACATGTACTTTTCCACCTCTGACATTCCTACATTTCACTTTATCCATGTATACCGTACAAATACAAAGAATCAATGAAGAGGACAGATGCCAGCGTTCTACAACCCGGTCCACTCCGACCCCTTGTTCACCGCAAAGGTCGCCGTCAACGGCAACACCTCGCTGCTCGGTCCCACGCTCAAGCCATATTCGCCCCGCTCGATCACCCACCGAGAGATACTGTCTTCCCAGTAGGACACCGCGAGCTTGTCGAGCGTCAGCACGACGCGCTCGCTCGCGCCTGGTGCGAGGTCCTTGGCCTTGCCGAACGTGCGAAGCAGGCGCGGAGGGTGGGTCACGTCGGACGTCTTGGGCATCGACACGTACAACTGCACGACCTCGGAGCCGGCGACCGATCCGGTGTTCGTCACCGTGACCGCGGCCGTCAGACTGAAATCACCGTCGGCGGTGACGACGGGCGCGGACAGTTCAAGGTTTGAAAAGGCAAACGTGGTGTACGAAAGACCGTGTCTGTCGTGCGTGTGTGTGGGGGACCCGTTAACCGCGTGTCACACGCTTTGGCTTGGTAGGATGACTTACCCAAACGCGAACCTGGGGGCAATAGCGCGGTGCTGGAAGTGTTTGTAACCCTATAAGACGGGGATAAAAAAAAAGGGGTTACGTCCCGCATTCATGCACACGTGGCGGATGCGTACGACAAATAGGTCTTCTCCGTAACGCACGACGCCGCTTTCCGAATGGAAGTGACCGTGGGCAGCGATGTCCTCGAGTCTCTTGGGAAACGTCAATGAAAGTTTTCCTGATGGGTTCTTCTTCCCGAAGAGAACATCGGCAATAGCGTCACCAGTTGCGTTACCGAGGTACCAAGAGTGGACGATGGCAGGAACAGAGTCCGCCCAGGGCAGCGTTATCGACGAGCCCTAGCCATTTTCGGAACATCTCAGAGAACGCCGAGCAACGACGAGGAAATCGACCTTACAGATTGGGTGACCACAATGGTCTTTGGGTTCGCGGCCAACACCTTGGTGATCAGCTCGTCAGTTCGACCGGGAAGGGCCAAGGTCTTCCTATCATAGCCTTCCGTCTCCCAATCAGCATTCAGGCCAACAATGGCAATGACAGCATCCGCCTCAGATGCCAGCTTGACGGCTTCAGCCATCTTCACATCAGGATCTTGGACTTCTGCACCGCCAAGACGGACGCCAGGGTTACTGTCTTGAACCATCTCGTCCTCATCGCCGTCTGCGGGGGCTCTGACGTTGCAGAACTCAACAAGGATGTTGTACTGGACGCCCGCTTTGAGGTTGAGCCTACCCTTCTCCTCTTGCGAACCGCTATTGAAGAACGATTCCCCACGGCGTTGACGCGTCCAGTTATCAATGACCAGCTTGCCGTCGACAAAGAGCTGGAAGGAGATCGGGTCAAGACGGCATACACTGCAAGAGGAAACGGCATATCCACCTTGGCCCTTCCGGACACAGTCAGACCAAACTCAAAAGTGCAGTCGCGGACTCTGGGCTTCAGCTGGCCTTCAAGTTTCATGGTCCACCTACGGGTGATACCTTTGGGTGCGGAGGTACTGATGAAGATGCGGGTCTCATCCACAAGTCGTTTTTCGTAGGGGGTGTGCAGGGCAACCATGCTCTCGTCACTTTTGTGCGCGTACCAAGTACCGATCCATCCGCGCTCTCCAGATGGTGTCGTAAGTTCAAAGTCAAGAGTCGGCATCTCCATGTATGCTAATCCAATTGTTAGCTAGTTAACTTGGGAATTGAAAAACGACGTACTACTAGCGCCCTCGCTGAAAGTAACCTCGACACTTGACGGAAGCGTGTTTATGATACCCTGATACGGGGTGATGAAGTACGAAGGCTTCAAGGCGGCAGAACCACCGCCAGACAGCACGACAGCCCGTGCGTTGCCACCAACGATCGCCAGCTTTTTCAACTTTGCAGGTTGAAGAGGTAAGAGATTGTTATCGTTCTTCAGGAGGACGATGGATTCTGCCGCGAGTTTGCGCATGAAAGCCTTGTCTTCTTCGCTCTCCACAGTTCGTTCAATGCCATCCCCGTCCAAGATCTGAAGGAGACGTGAACACACGCTGTAAATGGTGCGAATTGGAGTGCTTACTTCTGGAGATTCTTGAGCAACTCGTTTGGCTAATTCAACTACCTTTCTCGCGCGCTCTTTAACGGTCCGAACCATGAGTTTCCGGGACCCAATCGACCGGTTCACAAGATCAAGCGTCCGCCATTTGTTTGTCCCCGGCATCTCGAGGTCCAGCCCAGCATTTATACTGAGGTCAATGCTGTAAATCCCAAACCTGGCGAACACTTCATCAGTGGACATTGTCTCCTTCTGGACAGATCAATCCATGCATACCAATCACTCATGATTGGCCCATCAAATTTCCATTCGCCTCGAAGGATGTCTTGGAGTAAGTGACGATTCTCAGATGCGTGGGTGCCATTGACACGGTTATAGCTAAGAATACGAACGAAGAGTGGTCGGTGGATACAGAAGGGCAACGCCATCAGGAACACTCACGAAGTCATGAAGCACCAAGGTTTAGCATGCTTTTGGGCAAGCATGAATGGCATGAGGTAAATTTCACGGAGAGCACGTTCACTGAGAATACTGTCGTAACCCATTCGATCGTTCTCCTTGTCATTGCAGCTGGGGTTGGAGTGAGCCAGTTTCTAGAAGTACAGAATGGAAAAACATACACAAAGTGCTTGATAGTGGTTCCAACACCATTTTTCTGAACACCTTTCACGTAAGCAGCGGCGATGAGTCCAGAAAGTACAGGATCTTCAGAAAAACTTTCGAAAGCCTATCACACGTTAGCATACACCCAACATTATCCTCTCTGGGAGGCTTACCCGTCCCCCAAGGGGGTTCTATGGCGATAAAGCATGTGAGTGGGTGTGAGGATGAAATTGCGATAGCCATACCCTTTGTATGTTACAAGTTGGGGCAAGGATAACAGGAGCAGCCCTGAGTTTGGCTTCGCCTGCCAGAAGCTTGAACCCAGCTTGTTCGATGAGCTCGGTGTCCCAAGTTGCTCCCAGCGCAGTTGCTGAGGGGAGACATTTTGCAGGGGTGCTCATGAAGAAATGGTTTCCTCTGATACCTTTATGTAGCTTATTAGTACTCAGTAGAGTATGACGAGATGATACTCTTGCCATTTGGGCCATCGCTGACCTAAGGGAGAAAGGTGAGAACATCAACAGAGTGAACCGTTGACACTGACCTTGATAGCAGGTATTCCGAGTCGAGGTATCGCATGTGTGTGCCAAAAGCCAACACCGGCAGTCAGCAAGATAGCCTCGTCTGTGGTGAGTTGTGCGACGATTTCGTCGATGTTTGCATTGGCGAAGTCTGAAGGGGGCATTTGCTTCTGTGGTGAAGACACGTCACGATGTCCTCGAAGAGAGAGATAAAGAATGAGGGAATGTGCCGTCCCCCCCCATCCACTCTCTTATGGGCCGCATATTAGAACACGTGACACGGCAGGAATAATATCAGTGACCGAGATTTCTCCGAGTACTTGGCGTGATGGGGGATCCGCTGCTCCAACTTAGTCTGGCGGACACCGCTGTCAAAATGCCAATAATGTGAATAAGTAAACAGCAAACGGTGCGGGGTGCCGCAGAATTTGTTCGCGCTAGAACTCGCCTTTCGCCATCTTCCCCACTGACATTGACGCTGACCCATAAAGTTGATGCGACGTGGCAAGTTATGGTGGACAGAGTGAAGTGTACAGGCTGGGCTGTAATTCAAGATCACAGGTGAAACACACCCTGGTATCGAGGAAGACGACGTGGCATTTCCAGTGTGATTGAAGAAGAAATTTTAGAAATCGCAGTGAATCCGGATGGTTTGCGCGGAGCAACTTCGGTGCTTGGGTTGTTTTTGATCACGTGACCGTTCGCGTTCGAACGCGTCGTGAAGTTAAACTGATTTGTCCATTTCATTGACACCATACGAAAATGCACCGCCCGCCGGTAAGCATAGCAACTTACCGCCATCATACTTGTGTGATAACTAACTCCGTTTCGTCTCATTAGCCAGGTCCATCTGCATCCACCTCAGCGGGGAGCTTGAAAAGACAGCTCTCACCCGAGATGGCTGTTGCGCAGGGAAGCACTATCCCGTCCAAGCAGACCTCGCGCCGCCCCACCAAACGTACCAGACCGTCTCCAGAAATATTACAGTCTACTCATACAACGCAATCCACGGCACGTCCCATGCCAACTTCGCCAGCCAAGTTATCCAAGGGGCGCGTGACAACTTCTACGAGCAACCGAATGATAGAGACAGACGAGAAAAGCCGACCGGGAATCTTGCCTGTTATTGTCCCCCAACCGATCGTATCACCGCAGCCTCCGACCTTCTCTGGCAACTTCGATTTGTATGGAATGTATCTGCCCTTCCTCGTCAAACTTTGTTTACCGCCGGGAGCAACGACACCAGACTACTCTGCCGTATACGACAGGATTCTCACTTCCCAGGCGAAACACGATTACACCGCACGCTGTTTTCTCGCACCTCAGAACGCATCCTCGTCCGCCCCGCCTCATGGTCGATTTGAGAGCTCGTCTGTGCTAGATCCTATGGCCGAACGCCCTTTTGACATCACGCTCGATTCCTTCACGTACAAGAAGTCCCTCACGTTCACCCCCACTGAACGATTATCCTTCCAAGCCCCTGAGCACAACATCCCTGGGCCAGGTCTCGTTGGACATACCGGACTTTCCCCTGCCTGTGGTATCAAGAGTGCCAAGGGCGTTTTCAAAATCAAGCGGGTCTGGGCAAAGGAGCACGATGGCTCAGTAAAGGAGCTCTTTGAAGGTTTCTTCTCCTTTAGTGTGTGCTATGACAGCATGTACCGAAAGGCGGGCCACGGCAACGGAGCCAAGTACAAGTTTGCCTATTGGGGAGTGAGAGCCATGAAGGACAATACGGGCAAGGAGATCGGTCTAGGACCGAGGAAAATGATGTGGTAATTCAAGCGTGGGGTGTTATTTGGAAGGTGAACTTTGCCGACTCTTTTCAATTTTGATCCCATTCATGTCCCTTTCTCGATTTGTGGAGAGTATATATATACCGAGTACCATTATTTGTGATTTGCACTCTCAAGTCTCAGGTGCAGTATCCTACGAAATATGAATCCAATTGAATAGGCCTGGGTTCCGACCACGTTCGTGGCCTGCTCAGATTTGCAGCTGCGTTGTTAGCCTTCGACGGTGCACGAACGCTTGGATGTTCAGTCGCGCTCACCGCCACACTGTCACCTTGGCAGCACTCTCATGGTCCCCTTGGCGGCCTTCAAGTTTCCTTTCCTTTGAAACGTACCAAGTTTGAACAGAGACACGCCCTATCTTATACAACATGGTCAACGAAGTCTCGTATAGCCTTTTCTGTTAATGCGCCATTGTCAAACAGGGGTTATCACCTACAAGCGCGTACAGACTTGAGCCAGGACGTCATCATGTTAAACTCGGAAGAAGTAACCATCGAGTTGCTTGAAAAGCGCCCGCACAACTGCTCCGGTTGGTCCCATGTTCTGCGCTGCAGACCTGTACGTTTTCGTTGCCGTCCCAGGGGCCGTTTGCGCTGAAAACAAAAGGTTCGACTTCGAATCGGCGTCCTATCTTGCATGCCAGTGGTATGGGTCGAAGTTCAGGTACACAAAGTCTTTCACGCCAACTCGAATGCAGCATTGACTCACCATCAAAGACAACCGCAAAAAGTGTACGAGATGCTGACGCGTCTATTGGACAACCCGATTCGCCATATTGAAGCGCATTTCACCACGTGCGGGATCATCACACCTCTAGGAAATCTTCATGACGTGGTACTCATGCTCCTCATCCACAGGTTCTTGGCAGCTGTGGTCATGGCAGTGATGTACGGATATGACATGAAGAAGGGAACATGTTTGTGACGTCGACAGAACGCGCTGCAGACATCAACTTGTGCAGGTGGATATTGACCGTGTGGTTGGACAGCAGTGACTGTCAGACTTTGAAGACCGAACGTCGTTGCCATATGTGGATGCAGTGTTGTGAGAGATGATGAGATGGCATCTGGTAGGGCCTAAATAGTTCGTTCCGTCTTGAAGCTCGGTCTCTGGAACCACTGACGTGTCCTAGTTGTTCCTTATACCACCATTGACGACGATGTCTATCAAGGGTGTCACATTCTGCAAGGTGCGAAGTGGATAGTGTTGGCGTTGGTAGTGGCTTTGGCTGATCATTCTGTGCAGGTTCGGTGATCCTGGCTAATATCTGGTAAGGGACATCAGCCCGCGAATGTGCACGTACGATGACAATGGCCCTATGGCAAGGCAATATCGCACGACGAAAAAAAAAGTATCGCACCACCGAGGTGTTCATACCAGAACGGTTCTTGCAAGGAGATGGTACACTGAAACGAGGACAATATTGCCTGAATGTTTGGATCGGACGTTGGATCTGGTGCGTGGACGCCCACGCTCGTTCAAGCGGCTCTGACGACGTGGTGCACAGAACTCAGGGAGGCATGTCGCGGACGCATCGCTATGGTCTGCGATGGCGTGCATACCGGCGTTGTTTCACGATTGAAAAGGACGGTGGGACCCGAGAATGTAACATGGATGATGGGGTTGTTGGTGTGCGTCACGTTCCGCTTGGAGAGTGAGGGTGTTGACGCTGACGCGATTGTGCCAGACGTTCGTTCCCTATTTCCGTGTCGGTGCTGTCCTACTAGCCCCACTTCCTCCCAACATTCCTTCCTGCTTCCATGCAGTCGCGGACAGTCACGCCCGCCATGCCTGCACCTACAACTTCCATCCGACCGTTCAAACGCTTCAGATGCAAGCACCCTCTTCAGCTCTTCCATCCGTTGTAGGTGACCGACAGCATACAACGGTACGGATTCTATACTCCAGAGGATCTATGCGTCTTGTCTTGCAGGTCTCCCAATTCATAAGGTGTATCTTGGCTCGATTGCGGCTTCTTTGGTGTATGGGCACGACCAAGCAGAACAGATCCATGTCCATGTTCTTCCGCCTCCCACAAGGCAGGAGAGACGGCACGCACACTAACCTTGCGAGAGTCTGCGGTTTGTACACCGTGAACCTGAGCGCTCCCGAAGATGCGTGCGAACGTTGCGCCGAATCTCTTGGTTAAAAAGGCGTCTACCGATTCGTCATCAATTCCTGAGGGTCTGTTTCCCTGCCGAAAGCGTTCCGAAAGGATCGAAGAGAGGAATATGTGACCAAGGTGCGGGCTTATTTGGAGCGGCGGAACGCCTGTGATACGATCGTCGACGATGTCAAGTCCAGAAGATGGATCTATTTCCATGCGCCATAAGCAACACTGCGGAATCTGAGCTTAATAACTCGCTGATTCAAGGACGCTGAGAGCATCGGCTCGTAGTAGTCGCGGGCCTGCTTCAAAGACGACATTTGCCTCTTCTTTTGAGTTCCAGAAGGACTTGTGTAGTTGAACCTTGACTCTCTCCGAACGTACGCAGCCCCCGAAACATGTACCCTTGTGATGCGTGCGGCCGGAGATAGGTGAAACCGAAAGGCCAGTTAAACCATCACCAAGTACTGCTATAGATTCAGGTTGCATTGTGAAGGGATGGGCAACATGCATTTTATCGTTGGGAATGGGAAATGCATGGTGGTTACTACCTTGGACTTGTGCCGTGGTTGTTTGGTTGTATTCCTGCTACAGTAAGTGTTGGGTTCTGGCTTCTAGCCAAGGAAGGATGCTAGTGGCATCATGGGGAGGATTGGTATGCGTGAGTCAAATCATGAATCGACTCACACATACCAATGCAACACCATGGCTGGGCTGAGGGAGTATGGGAAATGGTAGGGCGGTAACGCTGCCATTAGTGTAAGCAGAGTATTGGGAAGAAGCTGCCGAGCTCGCATAGGTCGACTCCTGTGCGAAGGCGAATGCATCGATGCCGTTCGATGCCTCATAGTAATGAAGGGGAGCCGGGTGGGCAGGAAGCCTTTATGTCGAAGGGTAGTCCCGCAGGTTCGGGGGCAAAGGCAGCGTATGAACCTGCCGACTCGGAGTTGTGAGGGTTGGCAGTATGAAACTGGATCCGAATCGGTCAAATTTGTTTCGGGTCTACTTGGCTTGACGTTGGGTGAAAGTTTTGATGCAATGCCATGGCAGGACTATCCTGGACTATCGGGAATGCCAATGCAGAAATACCGTGGTGAGTGTAGTTGTTCTGCGATGCGACCGACGAGTTTGCATCAATCACGTTCACGGCCAGCCTGAGGTCGTATGGATTGTTATTCGATGACTGCCATAACAAGCGTCCGGTGCGGGATAGTACTTGTTGTCCAAGGGCTGTAGCATGGATGAAGGTGGAGACGTAACGGTCGGATACGCATAGGCGGAGCTGTATTTGGAAGAGTAAGATGCTCCATGATTGCTCGAAATCGGTTTTTTCTTTTGGGGGGAGGGAACGGGAGAACGAGCTGTAAGGGCGATGACCTTGCCCAGCGATCCACCTGATCGGAAGTCTTGGGTGCAGCCTCGCCTTGAGCGGCTGGGGTTCGTTTTCATAATTATGACACCTTACGCGGCGTTTCAAGAGTGCAGAAGTGCAGTTCGAACTGTAGTTGGAGGGTTTTCCGGAGACGGAGGGCAGCGCAGATCTGCCACCGGGAGTGTTTGAAGAGGCGGGATCTATCCCTGCTACGGTAGCCACAGCAGTGGGTTCTATGGGCTGCACTTACGGCTCGTTTTGGCAGGGAATTGTTCATTTTTGCCTTGGACAGGTATATGGCCTTGCATTAGAACTAGAGGGGGGGGGAAGATGAATATCTCTATCCACAGTGGAAATGTTACGATAGCCTCACTGGGAGTTCTAAGACCCCTCAGGTGAAGAGTGAGGAACTGTTCCTCGCTCTTCACGAGATATTTCCGCTACAGTACGCTAAGTAGTGGGTTCTGGGTCGGGTCGTCGAAAACACCATTTTGTTCGCTGGTGTTGATGTAGACTGTAGTAACCATGTTATTACTTGTACATGTTTGCCTCTTCTTGTTAGGCTCAGCGTCAAGATCTATCGCCCTCCATCGGGTACCGATATAACCTGACGAACCCTCCACCTTTAAGGTTTCCTGCTCGTTGAACGAGCGTTTCATTTCACGTGTATTTATGTACTTGAAATTTATCAAAGTCTCAAACTTGTTCGACCAACTCCATCATGGCAGCAGCAAGCTGTAACACAATGTGCCATTTTCAAAACAGGCGGCCTACTTCCGCACGAACTGGTGCCAAACACTTGCGTTCGAGGCTTCGGGGCCCTTCCATGGTCAACTACTACCCAAAAGACATCGACCTCTGCATGTCCAAGTTTGCGAAGGAGTGGCCAGAATTGGAGTTGGTCAACTTTGCAGAGGCACAAGAGACTGTGGGACGCGGACATGAAGAGAGCCAGGGGGAAGGGTGCACCCGCAAAGGCGAAAGACAAAAGTTTGTTCAAACTCGGATGTCATTCGGAATGTTACTAAAGTCGTCGTTTCTTAGGTCACAGTCGCCGGACACAAAGGAGACGGTAACCGGTTTGAAGCGAAATATGTGGATTACATTACGTGCCATCGCACAGTCCAACTTGAAGTCGGTCTAGTAAGTACTAGCAAAGTCACCGCTACAAAGTCTACCCGATTGGTACCCGAAAAAGGAAACGAGACTAATGGGACGCAATGAACGGAAACCAGGGATGGATGTCGGGATCCCAGGTCAGCACGGACATATCCCACTCGTTTGCCTCTGACATGGACGCGGGAAGCTTCTCCAGACTCTGACACACGTCGCGTAAGCCTCGTATGGACTGGCGTATCAGTCAGCGATGGTGGTGAATACTGGACATTGCAGGGAGGTGGGACGAGACATACCTGCTTGCGTTCCTCGACCCAAGGTCCTGTCCAACCCCCTGTGAAAGTGACCAATTCCCCCAAGAGCATGCGAGCGAGTTGAATCTGTCCCACGGGGGAGTAATCACAATCCTTGTCACACCAAAAAAATCATTAGCACATCCACCTCCAACACGAACCGGGACCGTGACATCATACCTGCTGGATCGCCGAACAAGCAGCAGTAAACTTGAGAAAATTGGGATGACCGACTGGTGGCTGGTCGATATCGTCGTATTCGTCTATGAACGCCCATTTATACCGACGAAGACAGTTGAGTCGCATGCGCTGCCACGACGTCCCAAGCTTTTTCAACGAGACCTAGCATCCGCGTCGTGTCAAGCTGACAGAACGACCGATAAAACTGAGAGTACGCACAGAGAAGATAGCCCACGACATCGCTTGTAAAGCCGTCAGGAAAATGGATTGAAACCGATGCTCATCGGACGCGGGCGATCCTGATCGACGGGGATAATGTATCAACACAAGCACCAGAGAATCAGTGTCTCTTACCTTGCAATCCTAGTATGAGTTCATCCATACACGAGAGCTGCAACTCCAGGACCTGAGTAGCGTACCAATAGGCAAACACACGCTCCTCTGCAGAGTAGAGCGATAGCTGTGCCCCAGAATAGATGACTTCGCGGATGACCGACAGCCTTTGCAACAAGACAGCGGTGCACAGCTGGGGTAAGGGGTCTGGTTCCTGCTGGAAATGTGGTCAGATACATCAACACGAACACCACTGATGGTACACACCCAGGGCTCGAGGTTATTTTGAATATCTATAAACAGTGCATAAAGTGCGTGCCAGTCGAACAGCGACTTCATGCAAAATCTACGCCGCCGTGCAGGGTTATACCACAACGCCTTGATATAGCCGAGCTCAAGCTAGTCGGAGACGCGGATCTGAGAACAAGAATCAGGGTACGGCAGGCATTGCACGCACCTCTATAATCGAGCGCTCTAGATGTGCCAACGGGGACGTTTGCGGACCTTTCCAACGGCGGCCAACCATATGAACAAATGAATCATAAGATACCCCGCAGTTCTCCATAAAAAAGCAATCCACGATGTGTTTTTGTGTGTATTTGTTCAATACCAGTCCGTCCTCAAAGAGGGTCGACTGGAAATGTGTTGCTCAGGAGCGAACGGAACATGTTCAGAAGGTGTCAGTACCTGGCATGCGGACCGGATATATGGTAGACGTCGATCTGGTTTCGATAACCATACTTGGATGTGGCCCATGATCTAAGAGTAATGTGAGCTAAATGGTACCCGATCGATGCAATCCCCACGACCTTCCAGCTTGTAAGATTTGATACGCTTGCCAAGGTGCTGAGCTGATCCAGGGAGTCTAGAAGCCCTACCAGTTTGTTCCACACGGTGTCCTGGTCGGGCAGCCCGATGACATGGAGTGGTATAAACGAGACAAGAACTCGGGGAAATTGAGGATCGAAAGCACGAGGTACCGGGGAATCGGGTCTGGGGTCTGGAAGCGGCGTTCGTCGTATTCTTTGTACTAGTTCACGTGCAGCATTGATGAGGGGACAAAAACGGTGGTATTCCTTCGACAATTGGGCCGATAAGAGCTCAATGAGTGTCTGATACGACGTCAGCGAAGTGAACAAGTGACAAATATCGAGGTTTGAACCTTGCGTAGTACGAGCCGATCACGGAGTGCATCCTTCCAAGTCGACGACGCTACGCAAATTAGTCGATATCAATATTGCGCTGGTGGAAATTACCTTCGAAAGAACGGTCTAACCAGGTACAAGCATGTTCTAATTTGGCCTGAATATAGCTCACGGGTAGGGCCTCCGCCAAGGGTACGTCGCACTTTTCGCTTTGCCAGTCCTCCGTCTGTTAAACCGGCACAAGCCAAAAATGAGGGTGCAACATATGAAAGCTCGTCATGAGACGGACATCATACACATTCCCCTTGTTGAGTTCTCTCCACGAAAGATCGCACGATTTGAGCAAGCCATACACATAGGCTCTGAGAACAATAGTGACGAGCTCGAGAGGCCGCCTGTGATCAGCCTCCCCAACTTGATCTGCCGGTGTCAATTCCGGGTCAGTTTCTCTCAGTGCATGGACATGCAAAAACGAGTATATGGTTTGGGAAAGCGTGTAGCCAATATGCCATTCCATCTGTGGCACGATAGGCCATGAATAACCAGGCATAGGACATATACATTTATCTGATCATTCACCTCGCAGGCAAAGGAGCGATCTATTACCCAGCACACCTCTTCCGGGGACAGGGGCTCTAGGGGGTCGAAGACCGGGCGTGTTTGGTCCATGAGTGCTAGGCCGCTGTCAAACCGAGGTTCTCCAATCTTTTAAATAATTTGCTCGGTCCTGAGCCAGTGCGTAATTCTAAAAGGTAAGCTACCTACTTCGAAGGCTGCCATTGCGTCCTGTAGAGTAAAGTCTTTCGCTAGGACGAGCCCCCCAGGAGGGATATCTTGAGGCGCCAAGGTGAATGAGACGAGATACAGGGAGTCATGTTGAGATTTTACCTGCGGCTGCGTCGGCGAACATCTGGGTGACATCGTAAAAAGAGTCTCCGCCTGGCAAACCCATGTCGACTTGGAAATCCATGGCTGTCGTCCATGTCTCGTCCGGTGAAGACATAAGTTGTCAATGAAGAAAAGAATTCAACGGGCGTCAGGATGTCAAGGTTTCATGAAACAAGCCAGTCAAACGGAGTTTCAAACACTAGTAATGCTCCCTTTTGGACGCATTGGCGAGCGTGCTCAGCGAGCGCTGCAGAGACAGCCCACGAAATGGTGCCAACGACGAGGATTAGCAAGTCAGACATCCCAAAAGCGGGTCATCTTTTCTGGCATCCAACCGACAGGTATCCCACATGTAAGCGGGGGCAGGGCTTTGTCGCATTTCAGGCTAACCCGTACCTAGCTAGGAAACTATCTGGGAGCTTTGTCTAACTGGGTCAGGCTGCAGGAATCTGCAGAACGGGATGATATCCTTCTCTTTTCCATTGTGGGATGGCATGCGTTGACCCTGCCTCAAGACCCTACCGCTCTACGGTCCGCCAGAGATGACATGCTCGCGGTGATTCTTGCCATCGGGATCGACCCAACACGTTCGATACTATTTCATCAGGACCATGTAAGGATGACCAGTTCTTCCAACATCGCATAACTAATGTTTCCGCAGAATCGACATCACACAGAATTGTGTTGGATCTTGAATTGCCTCACGCCCATAGGAAAACTACGCCGGATGACGACATGGAAGGTTGGTAATGGGCCGGAGCAAACCCTGCGCTTATCTCACTTTTTGAAGTCGCGACTAGCAGCATCAAGGAATGCGAGTTCGGTAGCCGATGTCGACGAGTCGCTGCTTAATGCTGGCCTGTTTACCTATCCTGTCCTTCAAGCCGCAGACATACTGGTGTATAGGTGAGCAGTTAACTCTGAATGCCAACGAGCACTGAAAAATGGTTACCAGGACGACCCATGTTCCCGTAGGAGAAGATCAACGCCAACATATAGAGCTTACCCGTGATCTAGCAGATATATTTAATCGTACATTCAGCAGGCACGGTCAATTACCACTCTTTCCATTACCTGAATACATGGAAAGTCAGTTGTTTTCTCTGTCTTGAAAATGATGACACAGAATTCGGCTTCCCACAGCCCCATCAAAACGAGTCCTCTCCCTCAAAGATCCATTATCCAAGATGTCAAAATCATCACCAGATACAGCTTCGCGCATACTTTTAACGGACACATCATCTCAGATTAAGTTGAAAATTCGGGGGGCGGTAACAGATTCCATCCAGGGCATAACCTACGATCCCGTGTCTCGTCCCGGCACATCGAACCTACTTACTATTCTCGCGGCGTGCACCGACATTGATGTTCTCGAAGTTGCGAAGCGATATGAAAACAAGGGCCATGGACATTTGAAGAGCGACGTGGTCGATGCCGTAGAGGAGGTGTTAAAGGGTCCTCGGGCAGAGTTCGAGAGAATTCGCCATGAAAAGACCTTCCTCAAGGAAGTCGCGGGGAAAGGCGCTTTGCAGGCCTCGGAATACTCAGAAGCTACGATAGACCAAGTCCGGAGACGAGTTGGATTATCTCAGTGACTTGTTGTCGGTTGTTTATGATAATGACTTTGTCTTTCCCCTAAACACTTGAAAATGCAGCAAGCAGATGCTGAGTCGAGCAGTGGTATTAATCACCACGCCCGGGCGCTGTCCAAAGGACAGGAGCGAAAGGCGGTCGATTTTCTAGAGTACTCGTTCCAAGACATCGAGAGCTCGTTCAAAAAACGGTGTGCGCTGATCTCTCGGATGCCACTGAGCGGTCGTATCTTATTACCACCTCACCCAGCTCTGAGCCATCTCTCAGTAAACTACCGACATTGTCAGCCTACCTTGACGCCATGCAGCACCTCTTGGAGTTCATCCTGCGAATACCGCCCATAGACCCTTCTACATCGCTGCGAACCGCATTCTTACTCCGTCTTACGAATGACGTGATGAACTCGGTACCAGGCTACCCACCGGATATGAATGATCTACAACAACTTCTCGACTTTCTGGACGACCTGGATGAGGCATGGTTAGCTGTGCTGAACTCTCAGGTCTGGGATCCATCGTCGGGAACCAGCGTGGATCTCGTTGTCCCCATGGACATGATCGAGCCAAACCGACCCATTCGCTCGACGCCTGTGAGTCAAACGGAGCGAACGAGGTTAAACAGTTTGCTCGTTACAGGTACTGCAGGGCTGGAGGAGTGGCTGTCCAGGTTAGCCACGTCCGGCGACAACTACCAGCTAGCACTGGAAAGGGGTGGTTTCATGCAGGGATTTAATGACTTGTTTTCAAAAACCCTTTCTGAAATGGGGAGTTTGTCGTAGCCCTTGTTGAGTCTGGGTGTAGAATAAAAGCAAAGGCTGCGTGTGCGATGGCACGTAATATAATCCACATATTTCGCTCCAAACCGGTTACCGTCTCCTTTGTGTCCGGCGACTCTGGCCTAAGAAACGACGACTTTAGTAACATTCCGAATGACATCCGAGTTTGAACAAACTTTTGTCTTTCGCCTTTGCGGGTGCACCCTTCCCCCTGGCTCTCTTCATGTCCACGTCCCACAGTCTTTGTGCCTCTGCAAAGTTGACCAACTCCAATTCTGGCCACTCCTTCGCAAACTTGGACATGCAGAGGTCGATGTCTTTTGGGTAGTAGTTGACCATGGAAGGGCCCCGAAGCCTCGAACGCAAGTGTTTGGCACCGGTTCGTGCGGAAGTAGGGTTGTAGGCTGTTTTGAAAATGGCACATTGTGCCTTCGCCAATGCAGCCAATCGACTGGGTGTTACAGCTGCTGCTGCCATGATGGAGTTGGTCGAGACAAAGCCTTCTGATCCTAATACAACCAAACAGCCGCTGCACAGGTAATACCTTGGACTTACACGAACACGTCGACGAAAGAAACGGCACGCTTGACTCATGTGTGCAGCGAGGCGAACGACCTCGACGCGGTTGACGAGGCTGGCAGCGAAAGCGAGCCCGTATCATAGTGCGGTGACGCTCTACGAAGCTCCGAGTCAAGCCAACTTCGATCCGGAGGCCCAAGCTCAGGCTGGGCCGTCCACCCCACGACGATCGACTCGCGTCAAACAAGAGCTAGCGGATCCAGAGACGTCCGGGTTCTCGGACGTGCCGTGCTCCGCCAAGCTTGAAGCCCAAAGTACGCTCGCAAAGAAGACAAGGGCCAACCTGCGGCGGAAACCTGTCAAAACCGAAATTCCGAACTCGGAGGCCGACGGCGACGCGTCTCGAAGGCCACCCAAGAAGCCTACGAGCAAGCCCAAAGTCATTCCGCAGGCGTTGGACGTCCCGCACCCCGCTCCGGCCAGGTGGGCGGATGTCTACGCCGCGATCAAGGAAATGCGTTCGCGCGTCGTGGCGCCGGTGGATACGATGGGATGTGATCAAGCTCAGTTGAGAGAACAGGATCCCAAGGTGGGTTTGAATGTCGGGTTTCCCACTACACACCCATCGTCGTATATCCTTCTCGTCTTTTGGTGTCACCCAGATGGCATAACTCGCTCAAAGTGACGCCCTAGATATTGATCTTCTTTGATCTTTTTCATTTTACCAGAATCAACGTTTCGCGACGCTCGTCTCTTTGATGCTCTCCTCGCAAACCAAGGACGAAGTGACTGACGCGGCGGTCGGGAAACTACGGACCGCACTGGGTGGATCGCTTTCCGTCCAAGCAGCGTTGGAAGCAGATGAAACCGTCGTCTCCGACGCTATCGCCAAAGTAGGGTTTTGGAGGCGAAAGACGCAGTGCGTAAATATTTGTTCTGAAGGAATCACCCTTGTCTAACGATGATCTGTCCTTTTTTTTTTTTCTGAAACAAGATACATCAAACAAACCGCTCAGCGATTACAGGACGATTTCGACTCCGACGTCCCCAAGACGGTGGAGGAACTCTGTTCGCTCCCCGGGGTGGGTCCCAAGATGGCGTTTCTAGCGCTTCAAGTAGCGTGGAAGTTGTACGTCGTTTTCGCCATGCGCGACACAAACCGACCCGAGTCTCACCGCATTCCTTGGTCGCATCCACCACACGTAGAAATGTCGGGATCGGAGTCGACGTCCACGTCCACCGGATCACAAACCGGTTAGGGTGGCACAATCGACCGACAAAGAATCCCGAAGAGACGAGGTGACGTCCCCTTTCCCTATGAAGCGCCTCCATTCTCAAACCTGGAACGCGCACCGCAGACTCAACCTTCAAGAGTGGCTCCCAAAAACGTTGCATGGCGAGATTAACCACATGCTCGTCGGGTTCGGACAGGTGAGAACGACACGACATGATTTTTCTTTCGGGAATTGTCGTATGGGATGCGACTTGGGACTGACGAGACGCCACTAGACCATCTGCCTGCCTGTCGGTCCGAAATGTGGTGATTGTACGCTGAGCAAAGGGGATCTGTGCCCGAGCGCACATAGCACCAGGACCAAGACGTCCAAAGCTGCTGCTCGAAAAAGGTCGTCAGAGGAGGATGCCGAAGAGGCCTCCGGACCGAAGATCGAGATCGAGATTGAAACACCGGGGGACCGAGAGGCGGATTTTGACAATGATGAGGAGTAGTCATCCCGCGTCAAGGGGGGAACATAGTCACTGAAAACGGCCTCTCGATCGCATGTGGCCCTTGTTCTTCGCCAGAAGAACCACAGTGGGTACATAGTACAATCACATATAACGTTGGGGAAGTTCGTCGTGTGATTCTTAACCGAAACTGTGTATTGTCGTAGCTGCACAGACAAATCTACTTGTGCAAAGCAATACACGCCCAGTCTTCCAAGTCTATTCTTTCATCAAGTTACTTAACCATTCGGAGTCGACTGACCAAACAATTTCACGACAGGTTCATTGCCATATCCCAGAATCCCCTTTCCAGACTAATACACCTCTTCCAAATGGCCAACCACTCCGCGTACCGAGTGGGCGATGGTGGATCTAAAGCCGCCCGAGCTTCGATCGTTTCTTCAATAGGTGCATTGTGTTAGGATTGTTGGATCATGTGAGAGGCACAGAGGAAATAGAGGAACATGCGCACCAAGACCAGCATCGACCGCGTCCTGATAGTTCTTTCCAGCGTAATCCTCCATCCACCCGAGGTACGGATTGCCTTCCCACTTGACCCACGAATCCGGTTTCGCAGCTTCTTTCTTGAGCCAGAGACCGACTTCGCCGTACCCTAGGAGGCATGCGGCAAGTGCCATCAAGAGGTTTGTCGCATCACCTGGGTACAGCGTTGAGTTAACAAATACAAGGCTCGTTCGATACCTACGCACCTTGTAAACCCATGCTGATGAGATAAGCTCCATACGCCGTCGTTGCCGGGGACTCGGGTGTCGTCTCCAATTCTTCCAGAGTGACATCAAACTTGGCGCAATAGGAAATGTGCATGCTGCTCTCTGTCTCGATTTGAAGCATGACCTTGGCCGCAGAGGAAATGGAAGCGAAGTCATCAGACTTAGTTGCTAGTAGCCTACAGGTTCTATGTCGACACGATTGTCAAAGCACCGACAAGTGACCTACGCATATGCTCTCGCATAATGCTTCAGGTAAAGATAATCTTGCCTAAGGGAAGGTAAGGATCGACGCATACACAAGTGACGTAGGAAAGCGCGCGTACTTGATAAAGTGGATAAACGATGGTCTGCTGAGAGTGCCGTTGGCTAGTTGAACCACGAAATCGTGTTGGACGTATGTTTTCCATAGGTTGGCTGTGCTCTGAATAAACTTGTGTGTCAGTGGGTATGGGTATCCGGGAGTCCGCCTGCGGAGAACGTTCCAGCCAGCATGCAGCCCACGAGAACCAGATGCCTACGGTTGAACAACGAGCCTCGACACTGAGTGGAGGTGGTTCAAAGGGCCGTATCCTTTGCCAATTGGCGAAGCGGTCTCGATACCGAGATACGTGAACGAAGTCGCTTGCGCAGTTGCTTCTTCCACTGCAAAATATGAGAGAGAAATCCTGCAGACGTGATTGGCGAGAATCCTTCACCTGTCATTCCGTTTCCGAGGGCACATGCTAGCGCCGCACTCAGTGTACACCCTGTCCCATGGGTACTCTTCGATTGTAAGCGCGGTCGAGGGTATAACGTGATGATCTTGACGTCACGTTGACAAAGCACGTCTACGATGAGATCCGTGACCCCTGTCGTCTTGTCCTTTTGGAGGATTTCCGTGTTTTCTCTCGGGAGGAACGCAGGTCTGACGTTCAAGGTGGTGCCATCGGGGACTTGAACGTTACGGAGGTCATTCGTCGAAACAAGGACGTGTCCGCCCTTGAGCAGTACGGCTTCGGACCCAAACGTGACTAGATTCTGTGCCGCCACGAGCATGTCGTCAAGCGAAGCAATCTTGCAAGGCAAAGATCGTTCTTTGAGTAGAAGCTCCGCCTCCGCTTGGTTCGGTGTGATAACTTTCGACAGAGGGATTAATTCTTCTATTATAACGTTGACAGCGTCCGGCTGCAACAAGACATGTCCGGACGTCGAGACACAGACAGGATCACAGACGAGAGGGATACCACCGTGCGATTTAAAATGTTCTTTGAGCGTCGACGTGATCGCCTTGACGTTTTCGGCAGTAAACAACATTCCGGTCTTGATGGTACGCACATCTATGTCATCGAGGACGGACCGTAACTAACGGAGTGTATCTGAGACACGAAGTCGGTTGGGGCAGGAGGGACACAAACCTGTTGTACGACGAATTCCGGTGGTGCGCCATGTACCGCCTGAACGCCAGTTGTGTTCTGGGCTGTCAATGCCGTCACAACGCTGGTACCATAGCACCCATGGGCTGCAAAGGTCCTGAGATCCGCCTTTTCGGTAATGTTCAGTAGTGGAATCGAGGAAGACTTCTATTGACATAGTACCTGGATGCCTGCGCCTCCACTGGAATCTGAGCCAGCTATTGTCAAGACAGCTGTCACGTTCGCTGACATCGTCCCTGAACGTAACCGTGTAAAAGCGTATGTGATTCCGTTGTTTGTTTCTAAAGCTCTTCCAAACACCCAAAACAGGTCATGAACGCCTTTCCTGCTTTGCCAAGCGGACTCTGGACAGTTTAGAACACAATGTCCTCGTCATCCGATCTCGAGACCAGCATCGCCCAGCAAATCATCAGGAAAAAGACGAAATCGACCAAGAAAGGGACCAAACCGTCTACCGTCGTCGCTGCAGACCACGGGAGAAACGAGGGAGACGACCCTCATTGGGCATATGAACCTCCCGGAGGCGCCGTGTTGCTCGACCACACCGTTGATGTCCGGGAGTTCGAGTGGGACGCGATCAAGGACGACGAAGACACCGAGATTTGGCTCATCCGAGCCCCAGATTCGGTATGCAGTAACGCTTTCCATCCGTTTCATCTTCAAAACATTCATGGACTGGTAGATCAAAGCGAAACATTTAAACGGACTCGAGATAGACCCTCCCTCTTTATCACAGACTACCCGCGTCGGGTCTCTCACGAGAAAGACCACATCATATGATGTCTGGTCAATCGGTGACGACGACGCAGAAGTTGCAGGGGGTGAAGAACTCCGAGGACTCTCCTGTTTACTCCCCCGAAAGAGAAAAAAGGGAAAATTATATATCGGTAAAAAAAAATCATTTTTTCATTCATGATTGCCCTATTCGCTCATACGTACCGTCAGCTCCAAAGCTTGTATCACACCATATTGTTATTTCTGCTCAACCTCCGATTGCTACCGCCCCAGAGTACCAGCCCGTCGTGTACCAAAATACACCCCGTGCATCTTATCCAAAGGACATGCTCAAGCATTCTTTCGTACCTTACGGCGCACGATCTGAGCAATCTCGGTCGGGGGATATGTCGATAGACGTTGATGGCGGCGAAACCGCAGTGGGCAAACTTCCTGACATGGTACCCTCACCCAAAGAGAAACTAACGAAATCAAAAGAATCAAAAGGAAAGAAGCGTAAAGTCGAAGGGGAGTCGCCCAAAAAGTCAAAAAAGCATAAAGCAAATGCTTAGATACCATCCCGCCTTCTACTACCACGACATCATTCGAATGGAAATGAATTGGTGGATGTGGTACATTGTTAAACTCTAGATTGTGATCTTTAAAGCATGCTGATTGGTGAACTTATAAACGTAGGACTGATGAGGACAAACATCACGGGAAATAGGATGACCACCATAGACAGGAATTAAATGGGCTGCGCGATACTATGATGCGACCACAACTCTTTCATCGAGCATGGGTCTGGTGTCTCCATTAATATAAAGGCGCAGTGGGTTGAGAGTTTGAAAGTGCTTTCATGTCGCACTCCCCCCTTGCTACTCACTGCTTCCCTAGCCGAAAAACAAGATAAAGGACCGGGTGAAAGTGAAGAAGGAAAGGAAACTCTCGTACGATGTTCACCGGCGCAGAAGGTCAACGTTCCTCCTGCAATTCGGGGAGTTGTTGTGCCTGGCTTGCCGTCTTCAATCAACCAAAAGACGTTATAGAAGAAACCCGCAAGTTCGAGGGTGCAGAGAATGTGGAATGGCTAGCGAATACCGTTGGGGCTGAAGACATCAACGGATATGTTCTTCCTTTCCTTTGTTCATTTCAGGGCACTTACGGGCCGAGTCTAGCACATGTGTTGTTTGCATCATCCAGCCTTGCGCAAGATGCCGTCAGTAAGCTCCACGGCTCATGTTTTCAAACGTGGCCGTATACCGCGTCGTTCGCAACCTTCCCTTCGACGTCACCCAACAGGATTTACGAGCTATCTTTCTCCTATACGGCCCCACCCATTCGATCCATATTCCATTAGCAGAAGTCGACGATGTCAAGGCCAAGGACGATGCGGAAACCAAAGGACCTTCCAAAAGACCTCGATCCAATGGGTTTGCATTCGTTTGAATGTTGAGCAAGAACAATGCTGAGTCCGCGTTGGAAAGTGTAACGGAGTAAAAGTCAAGGGGATGGGAGACGGTAGAGGAACCCAAATGAATCGGGAGTAGGGGGAAAAGAGCGGGTGATTGCGGAGACTGGACACTTAGCGAGGTGAAATGGGTGAAGGGGAACTCGCGACCCACATCGACTAGGGGTTCAACGTTTCAACTCGGAGGTCAAAAGGGGTATCCGGGAAGACCTCAGCCCCGATGAAGTCACCTCGCCTGCTGAAGTTGACGACCGAGACAGCAAGGACGACGTCAAAACAGAGTATGACATCGAGTCGAAGAAACGCAAGGCCAAGGTATTGCGACTTACGAGGGTCAAGCATGCAGAGATTGCACGCCAATCAGACCGTGTCGACCCTGTCACCGGGTAAGGTCGCAGTCGCGGTCACGGTTTCATTGATGCGTGGGCAAACAATGACGCGGACATTGGTGTGCTTTTTGATAGATGGTGGAAGGAGGAGCTTGCAGATCTCGTCACAAAGGAGAAAGGAAGAAAGCCCAGACGAGGCTAGGATGAAGCGGATGAATGAGATGGAGACCTCGTTAAATCCCAGCAGGGGAACCCTTATTGTGGAGTTTTCCATCGAGAATATCCAAGTTGTGCAGCACCGAATAGCGCAAAAGGAGAAACTGGTGAATCACTCTTTCGGCAGCAGTGGAGCTGCTACCAGACCCGAGAAGGTCCAAATCACATAATGCCCGAGAGCCCGCCCCAAATAGTACGGAAGAAAACGCCGCGTATCATCTGAGCAAAGCAAGCTCATCAAAACAGTGCAGACGAAGGAAGAGTCGGTAAAACCGGGGAGGATGGTTGGGTCCGTGATCAACCGGAAGAGACGGGCGCGCAAAGGCTGGTAAGAGTGCTCGGTAGTAACGGCTTTGTCTGTAGTTTGATTCACTCACCGTGCAATATGTTCGTCACGTTGGAAAGGTTCGAACCCCTTCAAGTTGAAGTTGCCCGACACACAGCTCATTGAGGTCACTACAAACATCACTCAAACGTGCCTATGCTAAGGCACTACATAGCACTCGGTTTGATTGAACATTCATACGAACGTCAGCTGCCAAAGTTATTCTTTTTTGTCCTCCAAGCAGTCTGAGTCTGATCCGGTTTCATTATCTCGGACTTGAGATCAAGAAATATAAAACTCACGTCCTTTGCTCTCGTTCCGTCATCATTGCGACAGTCAGGACTCTGGCTAGATCACCCACTTTTTGGACACTGAGCGGGGGTTAACTAGGTCACGCTGAGACTCTTCTTCGTGTGACATTCAACTTCAAGTCGAGCAGCCCCTATGCGTGACGCCTTACTCTTCTAGTACCCACCACCCTACTATGAGTACTGGTTGTGAGTAGTAACTATCCTGTTCACTCCTCTTGTCGGTGACATCCGTCCCGTTTTCGTGGTGCACATCTATAGATGGTAAATCGTTTCCTGAACTTGTGCCTCGATTGTACTGATTGAGGTTCCGTCACAAGCTGCGCAAATGGCCTGGTCTGCGCCATACCAGGGAAAGTATCATGAGATCTTGTTGAAGAATATCAATGCCATGGAACGTCGAGCGGATTATTCTACTACCGCCACGCTTATCCAGAGCTCTGGCACAGGAAAATCTCGTATGGTCGACGAGCAGGCTAACCTGGTCTTCACGATCCCGTTCAATGTTCGTAATCCTGCAGAGCGTTGGGGTGAACATGCCCATGTTGGCCTTGTACACAGTGCTAATTGCTGTCTGAATTGTCAGCCGGGGCACATCCACCCGAAGATACTGAAGTTCGGAGGTACCTCTGCAGAAATTCGGTGCTCAGAAGCACGACAGTGGCTATGGATCGCACCACTTTGTTCTTCGGACACCTACTTTCACAAGTCGCCAATGAAGTGCAACAAGTCTTCTCGGTAGACAAGAATTGTCTCCAAATTGCCTTGCACGCCGCTGGAGGACATATCTGTCAGAGGGCCAGAAGCGAACTCTGCTATACGAGAATGTCATAGAGGCATGCAAAAATTGGCAGGTCAGTATGTTGAATGTTTACTTGTTGTTTCTGAACTCATCATGATCATGTTTGCCCACTTAGGGTAGCAGCAACATCTCACTACTCGCAGAAACACAGTTAAGACAGTTGCTGTCAGTCTTGGCGACTTTTTGCAATTATCCGAAATCGGATGATATCAAAGTTATGTTATACTTCGACGAAGCACACGAGCTCAACTACTCCATTCCAGATGACAAGGATGGAAAAACAATGTATGATGTCGTGCGGTCAAGTTTGAATCACTTCAGAAGCTCCCCTGTTTTTACCATATTTCTTTCCACCCAATTGTCTCTGACATTGGTGGTCCTTCTGCTGTGGCAGGTCGGTTCGCTCGGCAGCAAGCTACAAAAAAACCTAATGCTGTAATCACGGAGACACCATTCGACTGCCACCCGAGTTTCCCACTCAAACGTGAAGAATTCAAGTTGGAGGATCTTGGGAACCTCCGCTTTCTGGCACGCTTTGGGAGGCCATTGTATGAGATCCAGTTCATTAGGCTTCACTTTCGTTAATCTCGGTGTTGTAGGTCTGGACTATGTTGGAACGAGTAGAGGCAGCCATCATCGACGATCTCGTCGACAAAGCCGTGAGTCTAGCACGCGCGAAACTCGTTTTCGACAAGATCTTCAAGGTCAAACACTCCAACACAGCAATGCTTGCGATTTTAGATGTCTTGATCGCAATCGACTTTGAGCCAAGCTGGGACACCGCACACCAGACACAAATGGACATGGTTGCGAGTCACATGAGGACCGTTTTCTCCGTTCCAGATCATCGCCTCTACATCCACTCCGGATATCCATCCGAACCTTTCCTTGCGGAGGCTGCTTTACGTCAAATGTACCTCTACATGGAAGATTCGCCAAGTACGATGATCTCCATCCTGAAGAAGAATCTCGATCTTGGTCTGATTAACCTCGGTCGGAGGGGTGAGATCGTCATGCGGGTCCTTCTCATGAAGGCATACATAGAAAGCCATTGTCGCTGAGCAAGTCGAGAAAGGTAGCCAGGATCCGCAGCCGAACTTCAGCAATGGTTGTAGCTTCCTCCAGTTTTTGAAAGCCTTGTTTGCGGACGGGTACCATGACCGGATCCTAAAGGCTACTCCGGAGAACGGGGTCGAGGAACGTACTCTCGAAGATGCCTTTAAACATGCAGTTGTGCGGTTCACACATTTCGTCAAAGCGTTCGATGACACTGTTGTGAAAACACAAGAAATGGAAGCCGGTTTCATTAGGGGTTCGGCATTCATATGTTACAACTGCCGAAAGAGGTCGACATCTTTTTATCGTCCCAATTTTACTTGACAAACATGACATGGTGGCAGAGTCCTCGATGTCTGCACTGCTCATACAGGTGAAAGTGCAGAAAAGGGCGGGCGGCACCGGTGCCTACACCATGGACCAGAAGACGCTCGACTTCTTCCCGGATGATTCTACCCAGAAATCTTTAAGGCCGTACGTGACACTTGTCGCTGAGCTAGGCGTCGATGTTACTTCGACATCCGATACCTTGGACACTGGCCATAGCGCACCCCGCGCCTCCGCTGGCATTTCATCCGTGCAAGAGGCAGAGCACCCGAAGTACAGCCTTCGAGCTGACGGGTGTACTAATAAGACCTGGAACGTTATCCGCTATGACGAGCATGCAGACTACATGCGCGTCTTGGGCAGAGATGATCATTTGAACGACCACCCGAGAAAAAACAAGGAGTCGCTGCAAGTCGTTCGCCAAATGCTGCCACTCTGGTATGAAGATGTAGCATGGTTCTCCGACGACGAGCCAAGTGCGACAGCGGTGCCGATGGATGTCGAGGATCCGTAGTTCGTGGGTGGTAGATTGCAAGGTTGCGGTTGTATCGTCTTTGTCAGGTCCAATGATTGCAGCATTGAGTTTGTATTGTATTGTATTTTACTGTAACGGCGAGTATTGTCATTTGAGCAAAGTAAGCTTGAAGAATTGGTGAAATTTTAGAGTGGGCCCGTGATCAGCAGGAAATGACGGCGTGGTAGGTGAAGCAATATTTCGTGGTTTCGTCTATACTTTGATTCACTGACCATGCTGGAAAGATTCGAATACCAAACGCCCAACACGCAACTCAATTTCCCCGCTATCCTGCCATGATCATATTGCGGAATCTTTTTCGCCCTCCAAGCAGTATCATCCGGTTTCATCCTCATGCATACAAACTTCTCGGACCTGAAACCAAAGAAATGTAAAACTCACATCCTTAGCTCTCGTTCCGCCACTGCAACCCCTTTGTACCTGTTGACAATGGACATGACATCTTTCAGTCCCAGAGTGTGGCCAATCACAGGTGCGTCTCGTTTTCGAAACCACCTTCGTGCCAGCGTTTATTGGAAGTAAGTACATGTTACCAATAGGCACTTCATCCGGTTTTGGACGTCGGCTTGTGGGCATCGTACATACCAGTGAGTCATTGCAACAGCCAGGACTCTGGTCAATATCACCCACTTCTTAGACCGGGCCCGAGCAGCAAAGATCAAACATCCACTGCGCGCAGAACTCAATATCGCCATCGAAACCGTAGAGCAAGGTAAAGAAGCAGATCGATGTTATCATTCAAGAGTCGGGATAAGGGATGCCGCTCTGTAGTTGTGGACGTGGACGTGAATAACACAGGGGTGAGGGAACATCGGGTTTGTCGAGGTTGAAGGTGGGTATGTCATGCACACACATAAAATAAAAATCGATGATGCGAGCTCGTGCATTTCGCAGCAGAATTCATGCGGTATTAGTATGAGACGAAGGTGTTCGGGATACTCGATGTGGCCATGGTGGTCCTTCCTTGCGTGTGCAAACGTGAGTCCTGGGCATGATTAAGCACTCCTGCGTCTCCCAGTCCGCATGACACTTTTGTAACAGAGAAAATCGAGACGGTCGTCATGATGAAGCCGAAGTGGGTGGAAGATAAAGATCGAGGTAAAGTGCCCCACATGTTTCGGTTTCCCTTGCGCGTGACATGTGGACCAGTCGATATTCGCGCAAGCTCTGTTTCCGCCAGACCGAATGTCATTAAGCTCGAGGTGGAAAATATTTTTCCATGCCAGCTGAGCAGATAGTACAATGTAACGAGCAAGCATGTAGTTGCAAAGTAGAGTACACGTGAAGGTGAAGGTGAGCGATGAACATGAAGAATAAGATTTAAGGTTAAAATCATAACGAATGCATCCGCCAACAAGACAAGTCATCCCACATCCATTTCATCTTCCTGCGTAGCATTCTGATGTGTAGTAGTCCGTGGGCCACTATCGATACCGTTCAGCTGAAGTGACCTCTGTCCATCGTGTTTAGCAGCCTCCAATCCTTCGTAGACGCTCTTCTTGGGGAGGCCCCAGATCCGACCCGGGTATGTCTGCTCCTTCTCGTCGAAGACACCTCCAACCATCGTGACCCACTGCTGTCTCGTCTCGACCATTTGCTTCAGTTGATCTGGAACCATCAAATGAAGATCGTCATCGGGGCCAAGGCCAAGCGCGGAGGGCGGCGGTTTCGGTAACTCGACAGAAGTACCGCCACCATTCATGCTTCCGTTGACTTCAGGAGTCTTTTTCTTCTTTTTTCCAAGTTTTGGGGCGTCCTTTTTCTGGAGTTTATTGTAAAGGGCAACAATGCTCTTATCAAGGGAGTCTCGTAGTTCCAAGTATTCTTGATACCCGAGGCGGTCTTTGGCAATGCTTGCCAAGCGTTCCTTCCGTTGCTTGTTTATGGTTACCACCGCTCGGAGTTCGCTTTGTGCATGGCGGAGCGCCGTGGCGATCGGATCATCTACCCTGGCGGAGTAGTCGGGCTGGAAGAGTCTCGGGTCAGATAAAGGAAATTGTGCAGTGTACATCCATATAATTTACCGGCTCCGCCAACAAACCATGAAACCGCATCGTGTCTTGGATTCGTTCCTCAAGATCGGCGACGTTCACCTTCTCTCGTCTAGCCGCAGCAGCCCCAGTACCACCTGG
Source organism: Boletus sp. NGJ (assembly GCA_019096195.1). NCBI lineage: Eukaryota > Fungi > Basidiomycota > Agaricomycetes > Boletales > Boletaceae > Boletus > Boletus sp. NGJ. Next base: position 145,272 of record JAGTXK010000022.1, read on the forward strand.
TCGTCCCTCCATGGCATCCTCGGCTGCCTTCACACCCTTCCATGACGTGGTAGCATCCTGCATGGGGAGCAGGGCACTGATCAACCGTTCCGTGAGTGGGCCATGACTTCGCTCCTCAGCCGAAAGATCAGATTCCAAGAGTGTCGAAGGATCCCATTTCGGCAGAGCTGAACCATCGTTTGTTCGGTGAGGTGCGAGTCCAGGTAATGGCCCACCATAATGTTCAGTGTCCATTTCCTCCCATAGGTCCAAATAATGGCGTCCAAGTTTGGGCATGATATATGGTTCCACGTCGTCCCCTGCGAACTCAAGGTAGCCGATATCTTCTTCCTTAATCCCTCGTATCCAAGGTTCGATGCTCGTGTAGAACGTATTGACGGGAATTTGTGACGGTTGCTTCAGTTTGCTGAAATCCTCCATAACATGTATTGGCTGACTGGGTCCAGGCACAGGTGCAGGGGGTATAGGAGGACGCGCAGGGAACAATTGCACAGGCGGTGGGACGTTGAAATCGGGCAAGTGTAGTGACTAAAGTTCTGTCAGCGTCGCTCCCAACCATGGACACAGAGGACTCGCCTTGGCATGATTTAATGCAGAACCTACGACCTTGGGTTTAGGTGGTAAAGCCGATGGGGCGTGGGTTGTTGGCACCGTCTTGATAGCCTTTCCGGTATCTGTCGAACTCGTAGGTTAATTCTGTGCTGCAATCATCGGGATTATTCATGCCACACCTTCCAAATCACTATCGTCTTCCCGTTTGCGCTTTTTCTTTTTCTGCTTCAAGTCAGCGGGTAGTCTGAGTCCGCGTTCATGAGGGTGTTAGAGTGAACCACACTAGTGAGGTGCTTACGGTCGACGAGGGTCCTGTGACGCCTTGACAGATGACAGGGCTGATGTCGGTAACAAGGAGGGTCTGGCCTTGGCAGAGCCATTAATTATAGTGGTAGGATAGCCTTGTTCTTCTGCGTCCAAGAGCGGTGTGACTGCGATGGTCAAGACATCCAACGGAAAATGACCAATGCCACAGAGGTATTGCGTCACATGCGCATATGACACGATACAATGTGCCGCGTGGACGCAGGACGCAATACGTATTTTTTTCGCGCAGATTCAACCGTTCCGTATTCCAGTAACAGATCAGTTATATGATACGAGAGGACCGATAAGGCGAGTAAGGAGACGGGATCAGTGCCATCGCGCGAACAAGGTGCAAAGACGTACAGCCGTGCTCTCGGTTAACTTTGTCTATTGCCTTTGCTTTCCCCTTTGCCTTCTCCTTTGCTCGCCGCATGAACTCCTCGATCGTTTTAAGGTCATCACCTGCCTTCTTCGCGCGCTCAAGTGTCTTCTGACGGAGGAGTTTTAGCTCGGAATGGAGGAATTCGAGTTCGTCTATCGGGGGCACGGCTTCGGACTGGTTTTTGAACAACGAAGACCGAACGACAGTGGGCAAAGTATAAGATAGTAGCTTGGACGACATGGCAGCAGCTCGGAGGACAGCGGCACTGCGAACGTGGGATTGTGTGTTCGGAGCGAGGACTGGAGACCCCAGAGGGAGTGAGTCGGACGTCCGACGCGATGAGGGCGGGCTGTTGGGATGTCAGATTGCAAGGAGCTGCCAGGTGAGAACAAGCCAATGCCAGCACTACGTTCAGTCAGTGTATCATGAGCGTCCGTTTGTTGTTGATTATGTAATACACATATTCCCACACGTCGAGCACAGCGACGACGACGAGGACGATGAATGGTTCACCTCAGGACAAACCACCACCACTGCCATCCAAGGAGCCTTTTGTCATTGACGAGGACATCGAGCTCGGTGACTTGCACAATACCCCCGAGCCACTCTCTCCCAAAAATGGTCTCGTCGAACGGTACGAAGACCTCGACGGGGACGATCCGGACCAAGTAGACGACGGGAACACGGCGCTCTTGGGCGCAGAGGGGAGAACCAGAGGCACAGAGCGGTTGGACACTTCCTGGTGGGGACAAGTGGGCAGTCTCGTCCTCGAGGTCCGTGTCCGTTTCCAACGCAATTAAAGAGCAATCGCGTGACGAGACAGCATAGAGCGCACCGACCTTGTTACTCACTACTGTCAGCCTTTTATTCACCGGTGAACTTTTGGACCACGTGTCGGTAAGTCCAACCTATGCATGGCCTATCGGAGAATGGACCAACACTTGAACAGCGTTGGAAAGCCATGAGGACGATTGGCGAGCTCATCATGATAGTTCCTGTGATCATGAACCTGAAGGGAAATCTTGAAATGAATCTCTCTGCAAGGTTGGGGACTGCTGCAAATATGGGCGAACTCGACGATCCCAAACGGCGCCGCAAAATCATCATTGGAAATATGGCTCTTCTCCAAGTCCAGGCAACCGTGGTGGCATGTGTAGCTGCTTCTGTGGCCGTTCTCTTAGCCTTTTTTGTGCCAAATCCTCTTCCCCCTGCATCCTCACAGGATGCAGCGCTCAATAATACAATACACCTCGTCTCGAGAGCAACCCGTCCTTTGCCTATAAACACAGGACTACCCAGGTCTGGACTCGTTGAGTAGGCGCTGAAGTACTTCGCTCCATCCCTTGACCTCATCCATCCGTTAGATTTGTCATGGTCGCAGCATCTTCCATGCTTTCCGCCTGCATGGCAAGCATTATTCTTGGATCATTCATGTGTTTTCTTGTTGTGTTATGTCGCCATTACGGGCGTGACCCAGGTTTGCATCACCATTGCAGGCCCTCCTCCCCGTTCTGATTGGACATCCTCAGACAATATAGCTCCACCAGTCGCATCATTTCTTGGAGATTTGGTGACGCTGTCTCTCCTAGGGGGCATCAGCTTCGTTTTGATCAACTACGTCAACACGGTATTGCCTCTTATAATTGTAATATTTCTCACATGTTCCGCAGCAGCATGTGCTGTTGTCGTGCGAGGGAACAGCGTGGTTAAAGATCTCATATGGCAGGGTTGGACACCCCTTTTTGGTGCCATGGTCATCAGCAGTGGGACCGGCATCGTGCTCGATATATTCGCCTCCAGGTATCCAGGATTTCCTCTGCTCGCTGTCGTAATTAGTGGTGAGTTCTCTTCTCGCGTCGGTACCCACATTACTGAACTCTTTCCAGGTTTGCCAGGAAGTGTGGGCTCCATATTTATCTCGCGTCTTTCGACTTCGCTACACGCTGCTGCATCCCACATCTCATATTTCAGAGATACTGGCCCATCATCACGACTCGTCATGATCACGCTCATCCTGGCGACGATACCCATAGAAATCATCTTTCTTGCAATACTTCAGATTTTCGGGTGGCTCCATCTACCTATCTTATTTACCGTCTTCTCCCTCGCCTTCTTCTGCTGTGCAGTAAGTGCTCTGTTTATTCCTGTTCTCAGACTCATTCTAAATGATATGGCAGGTTTGGATATCCCTCATCGTCGCACAACTGCTCACACACTACCTATGGTCCAAGGGGCTGGATCCTGACATGTACGCGTTACCCATTCACTCTGCGCTGATGGACTTGATAGGACAGTTGCTCCTGGTGTTATGTTTTGTGCTGGTGTCTTTCGTAGGCGTACCATTATAAATGTAAGGTCGCCCGGTTTTGACCCCGTCGATTACTCGACCACTCGATGGTATATCACCCAAGTTGTTGATGTTCGCGTTGTCTTCTTGTAACTTCTAGTTACTAGTACCATTGTGACGAGGTTGATGTGATATCCCTAACCTAAGTTACACGAGTACATTGTATAGACCAAACATATTACACCAAAAGACAGCTTCGATCGCAGAAAAAACCTCGTAGTCAAGATACATCAACGTCGAGGTCTATCGGTGTCATTGGTTCCTGCCCCGACTCAGCCTCCGCGCCAGCATCGAAATCCACATCCGTCAAATCCTTCTCCTTCTCCGTCGCTCCCTCCGTTTCTTTGTCTTTTTCTTTTTCTTTTGCTTTTTCGTTTTTCCTTTTCCTTTTCCTTTTCCTTTTCCTTGTCCGTCCCCGCTCTTGCCCTCGGCTTACGTGTTTTCCTGCTTCTCGGCTTCGCAACCTTGACCGTCGACGCCACCCCATTTTCATCTCCATCCACCTCCCCGTCACCTTTCACGGTGATAGCGCTTGCCCGACTCCTCCCCCGACCCCGCGTCCGTTTCCCCGCCCCACGCGATCGACGCGCAGGGATTGAAGTCCGCCTCTCGCTGATTGACGGACATGGCTCTTGGTCCACGTCGTTCTCCCCATCAAAATACTCATTCCTCGCCGTCGTCCGATCACTCCGTCTCTCCCCAGCCAACGCCGTCCCCCGTTCTTCGTCCTTCTCTTCTTGCGTTTTTTCCTCACCTGCGAGGAGCCCTTCGAGATCGGGTGGTATGTCCTGCATCGCCACGCTCGGTGCGCCCTGCAGGTATCTGAGCTTGCTACGGATGCCGATCGTGATTTTCTGCAAGGACGCAGGTGAATTTTGGTTCTCGACGCGACCGGTCAGTGGAGGATGGAGTTTCCATTGAGAGTCTCGGAAAAAGGGATCATAGACCGTTGCCGGAAGCTCGTCAGGGATCTCAGCGCCGACGAGTACGGCCGTCTCGTACGTCCAGCACCGACTGACATTTTTGATGGTATACCCGCCCCCGCCTACGACCAACAACGGCACGTTGAATTTGCGCACAAAGTTGACGCATTCGCCGTGTGCTGCGATGGACAAATTGAATGCGCCTAGTCTGTCACAGCCCAAGGAATCTGCACCACATTGGAGGACGATTGCGGTCGGGCGGAAGGCGGTGACGGTATCGTCGATGACGGTTTTGAACACTGTGAGATACATCTCGTCGTCGATCCCGTCTTGAAGTGGAACGTTGAGGCAAAAGTGTTTGCCCAGGTTGGCGCCGTTGTCATCGAGCTTACCTGTCCCAGGAAAGAATTCACCGGTGTACTTGTGAAATGACGCGGTCATGACGCGATTTGAGTGGTAGAATGCGAGCTCCACGCCATCACCGTGGTGAATATCGATGTCGATGTAGAGCACCCTTGGATGATATCTAGGACAGTGGTTGAAGCTCTGTGACACACTAGGAGTTGCTCTTCCTACCTAAGAAGCTCCAGTATCGCCAGCACGATGTCGTTCACGTAGCAGAAACCGCTTGCTTCCCCCCGCTTTGCATGGTGGAGGCCACCTGACCAATTGATCGCAGTGTCGCAAGCGCCAGCACAAAGTTTTCGTGCACCGGCAAGTGACGCGCCGGCGTACATACGGCAGAAATCGTACATGTCAGAAAATATAGGACAATCTTCGACACAATTGAACGTGTCGATCAGATGTCTCATGTCGTTTTGATTACCCGGAGTCACCCTATATGACTTATGCTCACAGGTACTACATGCGATCAAACGCTGGAACGCTCACCTCGACAAAAAATCAATATAGTCATGATCGTGGTACATTTCGAGCTCTTCCTGCGTCGCGGGGCGCGGGTTATATATGTGGTGGATCTGTTTGTCCAAACCATAACCCATGACGAGCGCATTCGTGAGCGTCAGTCGATGCGGTTTCATGGGGTGTCGCTCCTAAACAAGAACATTCATGACCGCCGATCCAAGCACGACGAAGGGCATCTGCGCACCCCATAATGATATTCGCCAATGCCTTTTGGAAAAAAGTAGGAAACTATTGGACGCGAATGCGGCTTTTCTTTCATTTCAAGCTTCGATACGTCATCTCGACCAGCATCGACTTACGTTCACGTATTCAGTGATGGGTTGGGCGGTTCCGAGAGCACCTCGGTCGTCGAAGTAGGTAGAGGCCGAGAAGGTCGTGGATTGAGCACTTCGAACCATATCGGCGATGACCTAGATCGGCAAGAAATTTGCTCAAAATGTGAGTCGCGAAGTACACGTCGTCGGCTTTGACAATCGGAAGTCGTGTTGTGGGTCAATACTGCAGGATCGAGTCCTGGGACAGAAAGCCTGTATGAGCAGCTATTTGGATGGATGGTCGCCACAGAAAGCTTTCTGGACGTTCATAACTTACCTTGCAATGTTCTTTAACCAACTCGGTTGGAGATTGAGGTAGTATAGTAGTGGTGAGTGAGAGGAGATGCAAGAAGAGAGTACTACTAGTAGTCGTAATCCGGTCCAGGTACAGCTTATGTAATTAAACGGTTAGGAAGCGCGAGCGTCTAAGTTGCTCCGAGTCGTTGCCTTCCGCGTCCATGAAGTTGTTCTTGTTCTCTGCATGTGTTCTGGTACTTTTAGCGAGCACGGCTCTTGGATCTTCAGGAGACAGATCTTCAGAGTTCCAGAACTGTGTCTCGACGTGCTATGGTGATCATTGTCACCCATGGACGACTCTCCCGCTCGACCTGCGCTTGACGCGCTGGACGTGCACAGACGACTGTAAATACCAATGCATGCATATGCTGACCGACAAGGCTATCAGTCTTGGTCAAGAAATTCAACAGTACCACGGGAAATGGCCGTTCTGGCGCTTCCTCGGCATGCAAGAACCTGCCTCGGTCGCGTTCTCCCTCTTGAACATGTGGTTTCATCTGCAAGGTGCTCGCCAAGTCCGCCGAAAGATACCTGCGAGTCATCCATTCAGAGGATACTATCTTACCTGGGCGTACGTGAGCGTCAATGCGTGGATATGGTCAACAGTGTTTCATACGAGGGGTGAGGAACTTCTGTCAGGCGCTTTTCTGTCTGACAAGGACATAGATTTACCGTTCACTGAGAAGCTTGACTATTTCTCGGCTGCACTGGCCATCCTCTATGCGCTCTATCTTACAGTCATCCGCGTAGCAAACTTGTATACTCAGCCCTCCAAACCCGAAAACAACGGACACTCGCTCCTGCACTTCGGATGGTCTGCATTGTGCATCATTGTCTATCTGTCGCACGTCACGTATCTAAGTGCACTTCCTCGATTCGACTATACATACAACATGGCCTTCAACCTCGTCCTCGGGATCGCTCACAACATCTTGTGGTTGTGGTATTCCCTCCCTGTTCCGTTTCCCCAACGATTTCCTTACGCACCCAAGATATACTATCCGCGGCATACCTACAAAGCAGGGATATTTGTGCTTCTAACTACGGCCGCAACCGCGCTCGAGCTATTTGACTTTCCACCCCTGGGCCGTGTCCTCGATCCACATGCTCTTTGGCACCTGAGTACAGCTCCCATTGCCAAGTTCTGGTATGACTTCCTGGTCGAAGACTCCCAAAATGATGGCTGGCGGCCAAGTCAAAAGTATGGATGACACGATAATTAGACGTTTCTACAGTTCACTAACTAAATACATCCTAGTTGACAGAATTCGATTGTCTCCGCTGTCTGCACGAGACAGCTTCGTCAAATACGAGACTACGCTAGCATCCCAGATCTACGTTTACGCTCAACGATCAGCAACGAGACTGCCCCAAAAAATATATCAGCATTTCCTCCCGAGATATAACTCTGAAAAAGACGGACCTATAATAGCGTCCACTGAGTCGATGACCGAATTGTCGATCTCCAAGTATGCGTATTGCGATATCATCCCTACCAAGAGGTGTCGCTTGTGCTGGTGAAACGTTGCAAGGGGACGTTTGATCTTCACCCCTTCTTCGGCGCTATGAAGCTATTATGCGTGTCACTCGAGCATCCCAACCCCAGCCATGTTCATCTTACTCACCTCCAATTGCTTATCCGTCACGGTCCATGCGAATATGTTTCCCTCGCCATCATCAAATTGCCATCGACTACAATCAGTAATTCCCATGAGCGTTCCACGACGAAACCATCAAAATAAATGCGAGAATGGTTCCCACCTTTCCCCTGGCTTTGTCCCATCGACTTTCTTGATCCACTGCCCCTCAGGTTCGAACTCCCCGCCATACAAGCTCACTGCAACAGGCTTGTCTGCATCGCTTCGAATGCTCCCGGTGAGCTCATACATGCCCATACGTGGATCGAGTCTCCGCACAGTTGTCAGATGGGGCTCCCATTCGGGCGTCTGGATATCATAGTAGATGGCGTCGGTTTCATTGGACACGGTCGTATTGAGCAAATACGCCGTCGTGAACGTGAGTATCTGGGACATGGAAACGGTGGACGGCGCCCTCAGGTATCTTCTTTGAGGGATACGGGAGAACGGTGGGGGAGAGGCGGATGCGGAATGAAGCAGCGCTGCGCTCTGACGGGATCCCACTTCGATCGCAGCGCGTTATATACATGTCGGACGATATTAAAAAGGGATAGCGCTACGCGGGATAGGTCCCGCGGAGGGACGTTCATACCCACACCAGCCTTGGTTCCAATACATCCCGTCCTCATGGCCGTTCGCACACTCCATGCAGCAGATGGAACGGGCTGAACCACAGTGTTAGTCCGCCCTCACTGTCCCCACTGCTCCCGCGAGTCGGACACACAGAAATAGTCCCTGTGAATGGCCACTGTGAGAAAAGCTGAATGGTTTTCCCTCAGTGGCGACATTTTGTACCGCCAGACATTGGACAGTATCTTCTGGTTTATCAGGCTATCCGCGGGGTTCGGACGTGAATACATTACATCCAATGATTGAACGATTACTCGTCCCCTGTGGCTACGCTCGATTGGAGTGACATGCTCGGAAACTATCCGTTCCAACGTGTTTCATTTTGAATAATGTGTCCGTTGGCCATGGAGGTTCGGTTTACCGTTTCTGCTTCCGTTTCGTTCGATGTGCCGAGCCTGCGTTGTCTCAAGTCTGTCTACATAAACATTCAAGACACAGCAAGTGCAATTCGTGCAAGTGGCATGGGCTCATTCAGCTTGCGTGCTTTACACGCACCAGTGATTTACCATTCAAGACCGCAATCTGAAGTGGTCCCATACCGGAACCTCTCTCTCTGTGAAAGAATGCCACCGGAGAAGATAGCGCAGGGAACTCTACCACAGATCCCAAGACTACTCGGTCGACGTACCGGGGACAGTGTACAACCGTATTGGCAGCGACGTTTTCTTTCCCACTCCAGTTCGACAGGCGAGCGCGAGAGAAACACACGTCCAGGCATCCCATGTATAAGTAAGTGTCGACATCATCCCGTTGCAAGTCGTACATACATACAATCCTATACAATCACATGAAGGCATAGAGGAACGGTGGCCCGATGGTGATGCTTTTGAGGTATTCGAAGGTATTCATAGTATTTTCTTGCGGGAAAACTAGAATGACCCGATCAGATCAGATCAGTTTAATATCCCTTGTTCGTTTGGGGGTCCTGAGAGCACGTACCAAGGTCACGACGGTGCCATCTTTGAGTGCCTCTTTGCGCGGCACGAGCTCGTACCCGAACACTTTCGGTAACAGAATACGCCATCCAACCCAATAGCCGACGCCGACTAACATCACGCCGATGCCAACGAGGCAGTACCTGCCATTTGTCACAACATCATTAGTCCCAGGCTCAGCGTGTGATGTTTACCCTTGAAGTGAACGAGGGATGCGACGCACAAGTAGTATGGCAGAGGAGGCGTGTCTCCGACGCCATTGGATGGAGGCACGAACGGTGCGACCATGACTGTCAGCCGTTGCAGATAAGTGTCGTGATGAAACCCATGTGAGACGACGCTTACGAGCCACCGCTACGACGAGATAGAACACTGCTAGAGGCCACCAGACTGAGACAGCGTGTGTCAACGCAAGTTTCTCTCAGCCCAAAACCGTCCTACCCTTGAATGGCCTGTGAATATCTGGCCTCTTCCAACGCAACCAGAAGAGACCCTGCGTGAGGGTTGTTATACAAAAATCAGGTATTCGGAGCAAGGAGGGAGGACAACTTACGATGACAACGAAGAAGCTAATGATCTGACTAGGGTATCCTTCAACGTCCAAGATAAAGGGATATGCGACATTCATAGGCGGCCCAAGAATTACGATAACCTACACTCACGGTCCACTCAGCATGTCTCTCACAGATAATTAAAACTGTACTCACCGAAGGGATCAGATGGATAACGAGCCCGGGTAAAGGTGCCTTTCCCGTCGGCCAGTTTGACGCCCAGAACTTGTTACCGAATGGGAGAGGGATACCCTCCTTGGCAAGCTCTATCGCAAGTGAAACCACGTGGCATGATCAATTTCAATTTCGATAATAGTACGGGACGACAAGCGTACTTACCCTGGTTGACGCGGGCGGCAGCAAACGTCTGTCCATGTTTATGAGCATCAACGAAAATAGTCGAAGGAATCAGCAAATACACTAGTGATGACGTTCTAAGGCAATATTAGTACAGGGTACTTAATGTCAAAATGTCAGGACTTACTCCGAGCGCACTGCATCGTCAGAGTCAACCACCGGCAAGGCCAGCAAGCAAAGTCAACGTCGGGAAACGAGACGGGAACACGGGAACACGAAACCTACCTGAGAGCAACAAAGACACTCAACGCACGCTCCGCCGCGGTTCCGAACACATTCTTGAAAAACAAAGCAGCCACAGTCACACCGGAAGACTCGATCTGGGCCTATCACCAACAGTGGTTGCATCGATCGACGCATGGAGAATGGATATGATCTACACACCTTGGTCGCCGCGCTGAAATACGCGACATTGGCAAGGATATAGAGAGCGGCACAGATCCCCAGTCCGAGGGGTCCGGCAATCTTGAGCGTCCGCACCGGATTTCGGACATTGTTGAGCACGTAATTGACATTCGACCAACCGGCGTATGCGTACAGGACCTTGAAGGTCGCTGTCGCATACTATACATCGTCGTTAACACCGATGCCTATTATCGATGGGAAACACTCACGTCACCACCGCTGTGTGAGCTGCCAGCGAACGCGTTGACAAAGTTTGCTTGGGGATTGGTGATGTGGGTCTTGCCTGACAACACTACCCAGCCGGTTATCACGATGAAGATGAGAATAATCAATTTGAAAACCGTCAGCAACTGAAATACTATGTCGTTAGAAGGTATGCAAAACCAAAAGTATGGAATTATCGTACATTCATGAGATATACGCCAGTGCGTGGCGTAAAAGCATGAAGAAGGGTCACGAAAGTGATCACTAAGGACGATGTTTGACGAGTGCCCTATATGATGGGGGTTTAAAGCACACCTCCAAGAGCGATGCCACGTTCAGACCAATTCGTCGCGACCTCTCCTGCTGAGATAAGGATGCTAGTAGAACGAAGTTATGACACACACGACGCAGAGAATGAGCCGCTCACTTGCTCGCAAAGACCTACCGCCCAAGGTCAAGGCCATCAGACACGGAATTACATCTAGCTTGGCACTTACAATACACCCACTCGCAGTGAATCCAAGTAAAATGGCATTCGAAGCGAATATCACCGTAGCGAGATATTTCGGTCTTCGATAGACCGCCTCCAAGTATACTTTTTCACCACCACTCCGGGGATACATGGTCCCAAACTCGAGCCAGATGAACAAGCCACAAAAGGAGAGAGCGAATCCGAGGACCCAGAGCATGAGGGACGCTCCGACGGAGCCTACCCCGCTCAGAATGGAGGATGGGGTCGAGAAGATGCCTGTACCGATGATACGTCCGACGATAAGGAGGGTGCATGAGGTGACGCCGAGATGACGGCCAAGCCCCCCAGCAGTGTCTACACAACAACAGTGATTGAACCAAGACGAAGAAGAGCCGCAAAAAAAGAGAACCGACGCACCTTCCTCAAAAGAGAGTCCACCAGGACCGACATCGACGAGCGTGACTTCCTGTTTGGGTTGCTTCTCGCCGACATCGTGGTCAAAACTAGCCTCGTCACTAGGTTCCGTCTTCCGAAAGCGCGTCCAAAGGCTCCCAGGCATCATCGGGACAATAAGGAAAGATGTACCGTGGCGAGAGTTCGAATTTCGGGAGCATGGCGGGTTTAAGTAGCTGCTGATAACTGAGAAGCTTATAATGCCTCCATGGTAGCGATACGACGGATACGGGGATGATGCAAGGCAATGTCGAAATGTCGCTCTTCACATGTCGCATGATCATCCATCAAGGACAGAAGAAGAATGGGGAGAGCCTTGTCAGTGCTTGAAGATAAAGGAAACTGTAAATTAGATAGAAGATCAGACTCGATTCATCAATTGGATGTTCAGTTTTTAAAACATAGATGAAACATTCGAACACGTACAGAGCGTGAACTTGCTCGGACGCGTTTCGTACTAGCTTGCCGCCGCTCTCAGCTTTTCAATTGCAGGTGACGTTATAGTGTATTCTACTTTTGGTAAGTACTAAGTCGACTTAGACTCCCGGGCCAATCACCCCCAAAACAATCTCTACAACATCGTCTACAGTAATGACGGAACAAGGTGCTCTGGCAATCCTCGAACTGAACGATCTATGGAACTGGCATGATACGAGACAGATCCAAGCATCAGGAAAGAACAAGGTGACAAATTTCAAGTCGCCCCTCCTAAACTTTTGTACTTCCCAATTGTGAAATCGCAATGATTCGGTGGTGACACTGGTGAGGTGCTGGATCATTTCTGGAAACAACTCGGGACTTGTGATGGAAAACTGATGGAAAATGGTCAGTCAAAAAACTTGTGTGTACAGGCTCACTTTCATTTGTCACTGTTGGGGAATACCGACCGCCCATTAGGGTAAACATGCGCAAGCCAAGCTCGGCCTCGGGCGGCATTAGATTCAGATTATACATCTGAGTCGTCCATTTGCAATAGTGCGATAGTATATAGCTCGGCCTGTTCTGAGGGGATACAATAATAAAAGTCGTCGTCCCCGGCCCTCACAAGGGGCTCCGTCTGTGTGTTCTAAGTCACCCCGCGCCTTTCTCGTCTTACGACAGTCACAGTCGAAAATCTGAAGGAGGAGTATTTCGTGTCGGCGCAGAAGTCTTTCGAGGTGTTGTTTCGGGGATTTCTGAGATACCAAACCAAAAACATCAACGTCAAGCCTGTGTTAGACATGGCAGCCGAGTTCTTTACTCAACTTTTGGTGTCGCGTGTGAGTAAAACTGCCTTGAATCGCTTTTAGACATTTGACGATCATCCGGTAGTCATGAACTCAGAAGGGGGTTTTTGAAAACAAAAACAAGAACTCTTAAACCATTGGTGCGTATATATTCATCTTGGAGCCATACCATCCTCTTTATCGTCACACCGTAGTAGCGGAACAAGGTACTCGTGCTATACCTCTGGTTGTTCTTCAGAGATTTCAACCAAGTCGCTTACCTGCTCGCAAAGCCCTATCGGCCAAGGCGAAGGTCATCAGACCCAAAACGATATCCAGCTTGACACTTACAATACTTTAAGTACACCTTTTCATCACCAATCCAGGAATATTTGGCCCTAGACTCGAGCCAGATGAGTAAGGCACAAAAGGGAGAGAACGAATCCGAGGACCTAAAACATGAGCGACACCCCGACCTCGCTCGAAATCAAGGTTGGCGATGAGAAGATGCCGGTACCGATGATACATCCGACGATGAGAATGGTGAGGTGAGACCGGGATGACGTCCAAACTCTCCGGTAGTGTCTACGCAAAACAGGCATTGAACAGTTGCAAAAGAGTCAACTGACTCGCCCTCCTCAAAAGAATGGGCCATCGGGGCGACGTCGACGACCGACGTGACTTCTTGGACGGGTTGCTTTTCATCGATATTATGGTTTGAACTATCATCATCACTCTTCGTGTTCGAAAAATACGTCCAAAGGGTCGCAGACATGATGGGGACATGGGAGAAAAAACACCATTCTTATAGGCAGAGACCTGAATTCCAGGAATGCGTCGGGTGTAAATGAGCGCGTTCATTACTGAGACATGTGGAATTGTTCATCCAACCTTCCGGGTCCTATTCACTACTCGACGGATGACCGGAAGACGCGTGAGGTTCGACCTTGCCTTGCATACTAACATAGTAATGCCCATATTTGCCCAGTGTGAGTTAGTCAACTGAGGCTGATGCAAATCATTCAACCTATCGTTCGAGCTAGTTTTTCATTCGAGCGAATCACTCTGAGCAAATTACTGTATGGCAAGCAAATGCATTCGATCGTTCGGAGATGCAGTGATGCAGCGTGACTAAGACTAATATCAGTAACCCTAGAAACCCCCTCGTTTCGTCTCATATCCGAGGATACTTCGTATTCTGTATTCTAGATATCAGATAACGATCAAACGAAGGCGGACGGCCATCATTCGAGGAACCAGTATTCATGGGATCTTCCTGCGCGAAAACTGGAATGACCGATCAGATCAGTTTAATGTCGTTTCTTCGTCGAGCGGTCGGAGAGCTACGTACCAAGGTCACGACCGTGCCGTCTTCGAGTACCTCTTTGCGCGGTACGAGCTCGTACCCGAATACGCTTGGCAACAGGACGCGCCACCCGGCCCAATAGCCGACCCCGACTAACATCACACCGATGCCAACGAGGCAGTACCTGTCATTTGCCACAATATTATCAGTCCCAGGCTCAGCGTCTAATGTCCATCCTCGGAGTGAACGAGGGATGTGACGCACAAGTAATATGGTAGAGGAGGCGTGTCTCCGACGCCGTTGGCAGGAGGCAGGAATGGTGCGATGATGACTGCCAGACAATATATCTAAGTGTCATGATGGAGCCCATGGGTGACATCGCTCACGGAACACCGCTGCGGCGAAGTAGAACACTGCTATAGGCCACCAGACTGAGGCAACATGCATCAGCAGCAGCTTCTCTCAGTGCAGAACCTACCTACCCTTGAATGGTCTGCGGATATCTGGCCTTTTCCAACGCAACCAGAAGAGACCCTATTTGAGGGTTGTCCTACGTGAAAATGATTTTAAAGCGAGGGCGGACAGCGTACGATGACGATGAAGAAGTTAATAATCTGCTGAGGGTATCCTTCGACATCCAATATGAAGGGATACGCGACGTTCATAGGCGGCGCAAGAATTACGATAACCTTCACGCGCAGTTCGCTCGGTACGTTCCTCACAGATAACCAAGACTGGGTACTCACCGAAGGGATCAAGTGAATGATGAGCCCAGGTAGAGGTGACTTTCCTGTGGGCCAGTTTGACGCCCAGAACCTGTTACCGAATGGGAGAGGAATACCCTCTTTGGCGAGTTCTGTTGGGGGTGAAGCCACGTGCCGTAAAGAATTTCAAGATTAGCATGGGTCCCTACCTTGATTAACGCGGGCAGCAGCAAACGTCTATCCATGTTTATCGGGATCAACGAGAACAGTCAAAAAGATCTGCACGTACGATGGTGATGACGTTCTAAGGCAACATTAGTACAGGTTACGTTACCCAATGCCATACACTCACTCCGAGCGCACTGCATCGTCGAATTCGGCCACCGGCAAGGTCAGCAAGTAAAGTCAATGAGTTCGGGAAGAAAAATGGGAACACAACACAGAAACACGAAACCTACCTGAGAGCAACAAAGACACTCAACGCACGCTCCGCCGCGGTTCCGAACACATTCTTGAAAAACAAAGCAGCCACAGTCACCCCGGAAGACTCGATCTGGGCCTATCACCAACAACATTTGCACTCCACCTCAGGAATGGATTTGGTCGACGTACCTTGGTCGATGCGCTGAAATACGCAATATTGGCAAGGAGATAGAGCGCGGCGCAGATACCCAGTCCGAGGGGTCCGGCAATCTTAAGCGTCCGCACCGGATTTCGGACATTGTTGAGCACGTAATTGACATTCGACCAACCGGCGTATGCATTGAGGACTTTGAAGGTCGCTGTCGCATACTGCACGTCGTGGTTGGCACCGATGCCTATCAACGTACGATGGAAAACACTCACATCGCCACTGCTGTGGGAGCTACCAGCAAATGCGTTGACAAAGTTGGCTTGGGAATCGGCGATGTGGGTCTTGCCTGACAACACGACCCAGCCTGTTATCACGACAAAAATGAGAATGACAATCTTGAAGATCGTCAACAACTGAGAAACTGTGTCGTTACAATGTATGCAAAGACCGAAAACACGATTATATGCGCACGTTCATGAGACATACACCAATACGTGGCGTCAGACCGTGAAGAAGGGTCACAAAAGCGATCACTAAGGATGATATTTAACCAGTGCTCGTATTAGATGGGAGTCTCAGTCGTACCTCCAAGAGCAATGCCACGTTCAGACCAATTCGTTGCGACCATTCCCGCCGAAACAAGAATACTAGAGCGACGTTAGGCCACACACGACGCAGAGAATGAGCCGCTCACTTGCTCGCAAAGACCTACCGCCCAAGGTCAAGGCCATCAGACACGGAATTACATCTAGCTTGGCACTTACAATACACCCACTCGCAGTGAATCCAAGTAAAATGGCATTCGAAGCGAATATCACCGTAGCGAGATATTTCGGTCTTCGATAGACCGCCTCCAAGTATACTTTTTCACCACCACTCCGGGGATACATGGTCCCAAACTCGAGCCAGATGAACAAGCCACAAAAGGAGAGAACGAATCCGAGGACCCAGAGCATGAGGGACGCTCCGACGGAGCCTACCCCGCTCAGAATGGAGGATGGGGTTGAGAAGATGCCTGTACCGATGATACGTCCGACGATAAGGAGGGTGCATGAGGTGACGCCGAGATGACGGCCAAGCCCCCCAGCAGTGTCTACGCAACAACAGTGATTGAACCAAGACGAAGAAGAGCCGCAAAAAGAGCGAACCGACACACCTTCCTCAAAAGAGAGTCCACCAGGACCAACATCGACGGCCGGCTTGGCTTCCTGTTCGGGTTGCTTCTCGTCAAAACTAGGCTCGTCACTCTCCGTCTTCCGAAAGCGCGTCCAAAGGCTCCCGCTGGCAGACATTGTGGGGACGATGCAAAAGATTGACTGTTTGGTCAGGAACTTTGGGATCCGAGTTTCGAATGCGTGGTGGATTCAAGCTCTGAGAGTGCTCATCATTGTACGGCTCTAGAGTGGCGATAAGGCGAACAAGGGCCTGATGCCAAGTTAAGATCAAAATATCGTCGTTCTTCGCGTGTCGCCTGATCACCATCCATCAAGTACTGGAGGGCCGTATTTGAGCCTGGGTCTCAGGATAGAGTGTGCAGGTGAACACATAACGAAAGCGGATGCAAATGGCTATGGCAGAGTTGCCGACATGTCATCCCGCTCAAGCGGCTGACGCCAATGACCATGGCTGCACAATCAATTGCGCCATTCCTTTCCACGTAGCATCATCTACACATCATGCGGCGCACAAGGACCTCGAAACATGCTGAGCGGATGACATTGATGGGACATGCCAGCTACTATGAAACCAAAAGGCTCTAGTTTACTATATCCAAACCTCTGCCATCCGCCCAATCGCCAAATAACAAACTGATACTTTCTCCGTTGTGTGTTCTGCGAATACTCTCCGCGATCGTAGAGGTGATATCTATCGTGATGAGCTTTGGACACTGCACTTGATGTTGTTTTTGAGGTGTCGTATTGGTAACCTAGCCTCGCCTCAATGCGTTGCACGTATGAAGACCCACATAAATGTACATACCACAATGTGTTCTAATGGAAGGCTTTGCAGGTTTTCTATGTCCGCTTCCGCAAACAAACCTAGACCATCAAGTACTTAGAATCGCGATCGCATCAACGATAGGCACTCACCATGAGATATTAACGCGTGGATAGTCTTCGCACCCTTATCTTTCAACGTCCGGACCGCTAGCTCTAGCGTGTGTCCGGTATCAATCATATCATCCACCAAAATAGCAACCTATCAGCGCAAGCGCAATAAGGAAGCCTCACATATATGGCAACGCCGGAATATAACAGGGGACGTGGACAAACCTTGTCTCGTACATCGCCCACCAACAATTCCATTCGCTCAGGCGCATTCTCGGACTTGCCATCCCGCTTTTTATGAATCAAGGCAAACTCGACGCCAAGTTTGTCTGCAATTGCCGTGACCCTAGGATGCTGTATATAAGGCCCACGCAGAACAGCCCAAGCCACCTTTGTGACGTACCTTTTTGCGCCACCGGCATCAGGACTGACGATAATACTGTCATCCCACCCGTCAATGCGTGTCTTGATGTATGATATCATCAAAGGCTCCGAAAAGAGGTTGTCTACAGGTATGTCGAAGAAACCTTGTATCTGGCTCGCATGCAAATCCATCGTGATGACATGGTCGCAGCCCGCAACGGCCAACATGTTGGCGACAAGCTTGGCCGTGATCGGCGCGCGCGACTTGTCCTTCTTGTCCATACGCGCATAGGGAAAACAGGGGATAACGGCGGTGATACGACGTGCCGAGGCGGTCTTGCAGGCAGAGATGAGGACGAGAAGTTCCATCAGGTTATCGTTGACGTCGCGACACCCCGACTGGATGATGAACACATCTTCTTCGCGGATGGACTCGGCTATTTTGACGTTGATCTCGCCGTTTGAAAATTTCTGGGGCATGCATGGAGTGAGGGATACTCCAAGCCTGTAGATGGGGGATTAACAGTCCGTGGACTGCATGGCACCGCCATGGAAAGGTGCAGCTCACCGCTCGGCCACGGATTGGGCGAGCTCTGGGTGACTGTTGCCTGGCTGCTGCGTCAGTTGTGGGTCGAGGATGGCTGGATGAGACTTGCCCGCAAGTACTCGGATGGAGTTTCCGTGGTACATAGCTTCGATTACTTACGACCCCTGCACAACGAAAAAAAAAATTATGATCTTGATAGCTGATATTTGCCCATGACACAACAATGCCAAATATAATTACACAGCCACTACAGGTCGGATCGTAACGTTTTCGACCACATATTCCGTATCCGCGTAGCCTAAAAGCTGAGGGATGCGTGCGCTAGGGAACAAGCCCGTCAAACGTGCGGCCATAGTCAAAATAACACCGACGCACCTGTTCAAACCCTTGATCCGCGAAATCTGCACAGAATTGTAATTCGCGAGTCCCCGTCCAACTTCCTTCACGTCCCACGCATCGCTCTCCTCCTCCCCCTCCTCCGTCGTATGAAAATCATCATCCATAATAGTTTGTGCGTCCGATGCAAGGTCGTCAGCTATGGACGAAGACGAGCTTGATCGTGAGAGCGATGCGATCACGTTTTCGGGCTCTTGAGGATCGGGAAGTGTCGTCTTCCCTCCTGACATCCCCTCCGCAGGGCTCCGAACGAGGATACGCACAGCCTGTCCCGATGCGAACGATCCACGGACGCCAAGCACACCGGCTGGAAGTAACCGCCCTCCGGATTCTCGACGCGACAGCACCACATACGCCCCACTGTCGATGATGACACCCCCAGCGGGGTACAGAGTATGACTCGTCCAGCCTTTCAAATCCCGCATCGGTACTGCAGAGGGCTTGAATACTGTGTGCGGTGGCCGTCGTAAACTCAACGTCGCATTGACACGCTCAAGGTCCATCGCCTGGAGTCTTGGCACTGGACTCGCCGTGCCTGACGCTGGGGCGAGCTGGAACCGAAGTTGGGTATAGTAATCGATGATATCCATGACCGCCGAGGGCTGTTTGCTGGACGTGATGACCGTCGTGACACCAGCACCCGTCGCGATTTCGGCCGCGATAAGCTTCGTTTCCATACCACCAGTACCTAGACTAGAGCCTAACGTAGACGTGCTTACTGCCACACAAATCAGAATCCAAGACATGCAAAATTGATGCGCGATAACGACCTTGAGCTCTGATGTCTGCGACAGACGTCACAACATCGATCTTTCTCGCCGCTGGATCTTTTCGCGGGTTCGCTGTGTATAGCCCGTCGACATCGGTGAGGAGGAAGAGATAATCCGCGTGGATCATAGACGACGTGATCGCAGAAAGCGTGTCGTTGTCACCAAATTTTATTTCCTGCGTCACGTTCAACTAGCCAGCATCAAAAGAAATAAAGAACGCCAACGCACGCTGACAGAGATCGTGTCATTTTCGTTCACGATGGGCACTACGCCCATACTCAAGAGCTCCCTGATCGTATGCACCGCATTCAAGTATCGCGTCCGCTGCCAGAAACGCGTCTCAGTCACGGGAACAACCAATCAAAATACACGAGAGTGCGCACGTCCGAAATATCACCCCGCGTGAGCAAAATCTGCGCGGTCCGCTGATCAAATTGACCAAACAAGTTATCCCAGAGCGCGATGAGTCGTCCTTGACCGATCGCCGAAAGTGCCTTTGCGCTACCCGGGTGAGCAAAACAAAAGGAAACGCGTGCCAAGAGCACAAGAGAGTGATGCGACTGACTTGTTTCTTGGAGAGGCTTTTGGGGCGTTGGGGAATCGCCATCGTGCGTAGACCGACGCCGATGGCGCCCGAGCTGACGAGGACGACTTTGTGACCTAGGCTACGGAGGTGAACGACGGTCTCGACGACGGAGGACAAGATCGACAGGAGAGGTTGGTGCGTCTCTTCATGGACGATGGACGACGTGCCTACAGAGTAAACTGATTAGAAACGATGGAGAAATCCGATCCAACAATCAAATCACCGAGTTTGATGACTATCGTGTTGGAGAGTGTGCGTTGCTTGGATGGGCGCATCATTGCTTCGTCTAATAGATTCCAGCTGGGTTGAAGCGCTGATTTACCGGGCTGTTGGAGATCAACCATCGAGCATGTCAAGAAGTTTGATGTAGTTTGTATCTCAAGATTAGTTTGCCGCTTATCAGATGGCCGTTGACTAGTAGGGAGGGATTGATCCAACTACTTGTAGTGCTAGTGATGGTCCGTCACGATATTGTACATGAACACTAACATACTCACTCCCCCTTATTCGACGGCGATGCGAAGGAATGCGCCAGGTGGAAATCAGCCTCCTCCCAGGGGTCACAGCTGAACTCGATAGTTCGCCAAATGGTCACACCCCGGTATAACTTCCTTTAAAACGAACAATGCTTGCGAAGCCAGTTCCTTTAGGGGACTATGCGCGGGTCGCCGGTTTGCAATAATAGCTTTCCATCCCAAGCATTCCTGGGAAAAAGGAAAACATTGTATCAGTATTCAGAATTCGTATAAACCAGGAACATGCCACCTGCCTTTGTACAGAGGCAGGTCAGTTCATATCTCCCTCTCGAACCCGGCGTCGAGCGGGTAACATCCAGGTCTGCCAATCGCCCGTTTGCCGCATCATCCCTCGAGATGATTGGAAGACCCAAAAGGTCACCCGAGGTGGTTGGCTGGTTACAACGAGCCGCAATTCGCTCTTACTCGCCACAAGAGCTTGGAGAAGCCTCCAGACATCTTTGCATTCATCAAGGGCGACTATAACCAGAGGCTCCTGACCCCACAGCCCTGCTACGCGAGATGTGAATCCACCGAGTTGCTCGGCGTTGTTCCGCACTGCACCACGTCGCGACACCTCGATGGAATGAATGACGGACGACCTACAAAGCAGGGTCAACATCATCAAACCATACGAAATGTGATCATACACTAAAACAGATTGACGGCCACGCCTGTATCTTTTCGCAAAGGATATGTCAGACCGGGTCAGACATATGAATAGTCCTTGTCTCGGGCACATAGTGCTGACATCGATCGGAGTATTCAATACCCCTCACAGAGCTTGAAAGTTTGTCGACTCGTAGATACTTGATACTTTGCTCGGAAACTGGCTCTTGTGGTCTCAGATTGGACTATGTCTTTCTGCTGTGATCCAGATGCTGAATGAACTCAGCAGATGTCTGTCGTGAAGAAGAAAATAAAATCATCCTTTGCGCGATTCGAAAAAAGGTCGACAATCTCCGAGAGTGTGCCGTATCCTGTGCACAGAATGTCGCGAGTTGGTCTAACGGGGATGATACCCTCATCGCAAACTGAGCTCCTGCAACCGAGATATGACGAGCACTCTCAAGTCGCAGGGTGAGGCTACATGTGACAACGAGGACAAGTTTCGCCGACGCGGACTGCTTGCCTGATCGTCACAACCCTGCAGAACCATGCTCAGCCACATCACAAATATTGTCAAACTCCACTAATTAATGCTCGATAAGGTAATAGCGAGCCGCGGCCCCCTTATCGACGCGGCAATACCCGCTACGACGTCGTTCGTGCTTGTCATGCGCGTCGAAGCACACGACCGTCGTCCGACGATATCGTCCCTCCTACGGTAGCCGGATATATACTCTCTTACGATTCTATTTCCATTGATAGCAGAATATATTCAGTTCCAAAACTGAACCCCAGTTAACTTGAAGTGAGCTTCTTGGTTGATGGTAAAGTAGGTGAAAGTGTCTTATTCATTTGGACCACCCAACTGGACTCATTCTGACATGTAAGCTTGTTTGTACAAGGTGTTCCATTACAGAGCACCATACCCCTTGTGCTCATATATGTCATTGTTGTTGTTGTTGCTCTTGTTGTTGCTCTTGTTGTTGCTCTTGTCATTGCTCTCATTGTTGCTCTCATTGTTGCCCTCACCCTCACCCTCACCCTCACCCTCACCCTTGCCCTTATCCTCACCATCTTCCCCATTCTCGCCCTCACCACCTCCATCTCCCTCGTCATCTTCCTCATCCTCGTCCACTGTGACTTCCTTCTCTTCATCTTCAGAATCTTTGTCTTGATTGTCTTCTACTGTCCCTCCTTTCCTTTCCTTTTGAATAGACCTGCCATCTGACTGAAGGAAGTCGTCCCAATCCTGTGTGACTGTGTGATTGACACCACCCCCATGATACCTCATAAACATGTTGCAATCAATGAAACTATACATAAAATTAGTCGTATTGATAGATTACAATTCCCATGTACTTACATATTCACATCGATTGATGCCCAATCCTCATTGCCTTCTGATTCTTGCTGTGCAATTGAGGGCCCAACAAGCAGCTCACTTGTCCAACACTCTGAGAAACTTGGAATGAGGTGAGCTCCTCAGATTACTACATCTGGGTCCAGGAATCCAAATGCATCTATGTCATCCTCAGGTAGGAATCCGATGCAAGGGAGAGAGTGAGAGTGAAAAATGGAAGAGGTTGGAAGATGCCCAAACCAGTGGACAAATAAGACATTATTACACTGTGCTTCATCAGAATGTGGATGCTCGCCATAACACCATATGTTGACATGGAAAATTTTCAGTATGCATGTGTACCAGTATGGATGTTGATTTGAGTCAGTCTCATGTGACAGCACCATGATGTCAGCATGTGTTCGAGGATTAATGACATCTTCATCACACTGTAGGTTGTAGATTGTGTAGTTGACAGACAATGTCTTGTGTTCGTAAAATGAGTTCCATACGATGAGAAGATCATCTTGCACAGCATCAGTGAAGTGGACAATCTCCCCATCCCATTCTCCAGGGTAATAAATGTGATGCAAGAGATGGTCTTTAGCTTGTCTATGAAGTCCTAAATGAACGTCAGTTCGACTTGAGACCATCAGATGGTAAGTGTCATATACCTTGGTTGCCCAATTGTCCTGCAGTGATCCGAGCCAGGCCGTGATGTTGGTAGGTGTCCATTCTGACTCAGCAATGGTGTAATGGTCAGATGGCGAAGATTGCCTTTGCTTCCCCTTCTTCTTCTTCCCAGTTCCCAGTGCCATGTTATTGCGTCCATCACTGGAATCCCCTTTCTCGAGCTCCTTGAGCATGAGTGCAATAAATCACTGACATGCCTCGAGCTTGCTCATACTCGAGAGAGTTGTCGCCTTGGTCTTTGAGGTTCGTGTATAGCAGCACTTCAGATGCCAGTGCTCCAATTCACCCTGGAACAAATTAGTACTTTATTTTGGATAAACGAGAGAAGCTTACTGGTTGTGTCAAGTAGTTGTCTGTAGTACCTCGATCTTGAATTGTATCTGCATAATCCCCCAGTGCGTGATACTTGTATGTTTGCAAGTTCAGCTTCTTGCACTTGCGTTCGGTCGATTTCTGGGAAACTGGAGCACCACTCTTGCTTGCAAGTGCTGCAACTCGTCGGCCATGCGCAGCCATTTCTCGAGGGAGTTCAAGTGTAATATAAGCTTTGCAGGTTGTATTCAGAAACTTACGTACTGCTCGGCTGAGTGATTTCGTGGTCGCATTGAAGAAGTTGAGGGTATCGGTGGTGTGTAGACGTAGCTTGGCATAAGCATGCCATGTTGCGAGCTTGAAAAGGAGTTCTTGCACAATCGAGCCATGCAGATGGGGCAGGAGACCATCAAAAACGGGTATTGTGCACTTAGAAACCATGAGTTTCATGCGATTTTGTTCAACTTGAGACTCACCTGTAACAGGTCCTTGAAATCTCTTGCAGCCAATTGTTTCATAGATGATGTGTTTGTAACAAATCGCCGGATTGTTCCACGTCCAAACATTGGAATAGCATGATACCTAGGAATCAAGATTAGTTTGTAATAGCCCAGAGCAAAGAACATATCTTTTATCCATTTCCTGAATCATATCCCCCCCTTGTACGATTAGTATCCATAGCAGATGTGTGAATATCCCCTTCCATGCACCACCCTCAAATTCATGTAGCTGATTAATCACTAGAAGATCAAAAAAGTTAGTTCTGAAATCCAGGAGGCGATTAGAGGATGTATTCTTAGAATGTCAGTGTATTTGCAGAATCATGGTGACGAAATGGACATACAATAGTAGGAACATATGACCCCTCGTCGAGTAGGGCCTGAACTTGCGCACCATCAATTCTGATGTCCCTTCTTGAAAATGAACTCGTGTGCTCTGTTGATCCGTTGTTGCTGGTGAACCGTATTGATCCGGGGTTGGCGCTTGTGGCGCTTCATATCACGGTCCATTCCCATCTTGCTAAGATCAGATTTTTCCACTAGACAACGAGGGCATGGCATCGTTCCAAGGAACTTTATCCCGGATATCAATACCCTAGTCGACCATAATTTAGATAGACAGACATGATAACGAAATCGGGTACTTCTCTGGGTAATCTGCTGAATAAGAAAAAAAAACGGGGGTACACCTGCTAGGTAACTCCATCAGCACATCAAATAACGATGCCATTGTGATATGCATCCATGAACTTATTGTCAAGTAGTAGATTCCATATCGACTGGAACAATTCCCACTTGCAGTGCATAAGAATGTCCTGCTGTGCCGAATTTCCACAGATCTCACAGTAGATATCCTAAAAGTTGTTGGGAAGCTGATATAAAGCTAAGTATGAGTATAGAAAAGCAAGAGTAAATACATACCTTCGGAATATATGCCAGATGGTGACATGCAGCTGCTGAGGGTTTGCTGTGCAAATATTTGGATTGGTTGCCGAACGAGAGATAAAAGGGCCACATTGAGTTGTTGCCAAACTGGGTCACCTGCATGGAATCAGACCAGATCATAATGGATGTGACTATG
Organism: Boletus sp. NGJ; assembly: GCA_019096195.1. Lineage (NCBI taxonomy): Eukaryota > Fungi > Basidiomycota > Agaricomycetes > Boletales > Boletaceae > Boletus > Boletus sp. NGJ. The sequence goes on from JAGTXK010000022.1 coordinate 170,509, forward strand.
CATTCCATGTCATCATCAGGTTTGTGTGGGAGTGTGTTGATCTCTTCATGAGCATGTAGCATCTTAGGTAAAGAATATGCCTCCAAGAAAACATCAACAGTTTTGTCTTCATGAACTTTCCATTGCTGACTGAAGGGTGTCATATTGAACAACAACCCAGTTTCACTCTGAAAAGTGTTAGTGATTATATTAACAATATTGTGGTGCCAAATGCCATTGATCTTCATCCAATGTGCATTGAATTCAGAGGGAGATGGCACATTGTGCCTTGGAAGCTTGATCTCTACAGTAGATTTGCACCAACCATAATCCGAGTGGAACAGGTTTGCTTTTGAGTCAAGGAAGTTATCCAGCTGCTTGGTCTCATGAGTGAATGAGAATTTTTTGAGTTCTTCTGTCTTGTAATGTGGATTTTGCTGAAGTCATGCAAAGCAATTGGCCTCAATGCCAGACTTGAGATATGAACCAGAGTAATTCCATGCTAGATAGATGCCAGATGTTGAATTTGAAAAAGGTGCAAAAATCTCATCTGGAGAGAGGTGAGCATGGCTAGGAATGCCAAGAAAATCTCCTCTAGCATCTCCCTCAATAGAAGGACCATTTTGAAAATCCAGAGCATCACAGGCATTCTCTAGACTGTGCGGTGGATTATAGGTTGGCTTGCTAGGAGAGATGCAATACAAGCCCAAGCTGTCTGGCTCAGTAGTAAAAGGAACAGAATGAGGGGGAGATGAGGTGTGAGGTGTTTCATTTTCAGAAGTACTTGAAGGACAAGGGGAAACACAGGATTGACCAGTGTGTAGGGCACATTGTTGATGTGCTGAGAGCAGCATGTGTGCAAGATGGGTTGCACTGCCTGGCAGATAGTCCTTGAAATGAGGTGGCATGCAAATTCACCTACCTGATCGGCTGAATATAGCAGGTGCTGACTCCATGGGTGGCGGAAGCTATTCGGAAATGAAAGTATATCATAGTACTTGAGAAAATAGAGACTTACTTCATGATTGCTGGCAAAATCCTCATGTTCAAAAGTGTCATCTTGAGAATGAACACTTTGTTCTGCTATCAGAGACTCGGGAGCATGAGAGATACTCAGAGAAGAGGAAAGGAACCTTTTTCCTTCGTGATTACCTGACTCTGAGTGACTTGGCTTGTGCTTGTGCTCATAGACAGCAGTAGATAGTGCAATGTTGTCAGTGCACAGTGCACCATGTGCCAAGAGCTGCTTGTGTGAGCCAAAAGACACAGTGCAACCTAGGCAGATAGACATGTTAGAGTAGAAATGATGAAAAATGCACTCACCATTTTATAGAGTTGCAACAAGTGAGTAGGCTCAGGTGCATTTGTGTTAATTCACCTAGAAAATGTGGTCAGAATGCATATTTGTACATTGAACTTACCTTTTGACTTGTCTCATGATTCAAGACCTGGAGGTGTGATGTGACTGTCACATACTATATTAGTTGATGTGGGCGGGACTTTAAAGCTTCACACTTTGATCCACTTATCATCATGTCTGATAATCGCAACACTCATTCTTATTTCCCCCACCTCTAATGATGATCGTGAATGGATGCGGTTTGTTGATAGATGAGCCAGATCCAGGCAAATTGCAAGACAGACACAGATAGCCTTGACGATGCCGAGTCTGTGATAGTCAGGTATGTGAGATAAGCTCTAATCTGCCTTGAGGTTGTTATCTATAGCTCTAAAATGTCATAGCTCTAAAATGTCACACAAAGGCAATAAGCAGTAGGCACATATTTTCATGAGATGTGTGAGATTTGATTTCTCCATTAGAACCAATAATGTATCTTCTGAGTGAAAGCGATGCTTGGGAGCTGCACAGTGGATCTCACATGCACTTCGACATGTACTGCAACCTCGAGGAGACTATACGCGTATCCCAGATCGTTAAGGATGCTGAACAAAATGAAGATGACAACTCGAACGATGAAAACAACATCCACCTCAAGACCATATACAAAAGGATTGTAGAAACACTGTGAGTACTCTATATGTGCATATATGCACCTCTATTGCGCCTCTTGGACTCATTATGACCTATAGGGAATGCAAATACAATCCTGCACCATATGAGCATCTACCAATACCTACAGTAGGAGACCCCTTATCTCATGGATCTCATTTGCAACAAGGATCACCAGACGCGGGTTGCAGCTCATTCGTGAGGTAAGTAGTGCCTTCCATTACAGCCCCATGACAACCTCACAGTTGGTCAGATGCAGAATACTATCAACTGTACATGTTCTGATGATGCAAGTCATCTCTGCCCCGTGATCAGGTCTTATGTGGTGCCTGACCCTGAGAGGAAGGCACTTGATCCTCCCAGTACAGCCCAGTACAACCAAGGACAGACTTGGTTTCAACCATTCTGAGCTGGCCCACCTTCTGTGTACCCATCTGCCATCTAGAAGGGATGTTGGATGATCCAGTTGAGTAAGCACCAATCCAAGCACTGAACATTCAATATATGCTAACAGTACATCATAACAGGACCAGGAAGAGAATCACATGTGGGAATATCAAGGTTACTGCATAGAAAAACCCAGCATTCCTTTATGAGGGGGACATCACAGGGAAGAACTTCAACCCTGAGGACGTCGCTTTCGGTTTCATGCGCGGATACCTGGTTGAACAAGTAAGTAATATATAGTCCTTGTACAGTTTGCTCATTCTCATATAGGTTATGAAACATATCTTCACGTCACCATCGTCAGCCCTCTCCACTTTGAAGATCCACAACACATGCTCGAGCAATAGTAAACTCCATAACATGAGGCAGGTCAAAGCCAATCATATTGCATATGCTGCAACACATGTGAGTCTTTCATTTCTTATGACTCTACTAGTATTAACCTATACATGATTAGGCTCATTTTAGCATCTGTTCACAAGCCAAGTTCGTGGACCTCGATGTGGACTTCAAGCTACCTGACTTTTACTACAAGATTGCACAACATTTATTGTAGATGAAATCTCTGAAGATTGGTCCAATGACCTCTATGCGCACTACAATAAGTGAGTCAGCTATTCTCAATGAATGGCTGCTGACAATATTGTGCTAGGCTCTTGTTCGGAAATCCATGTGGGCTCAGATGTGCTATGGATGATGCTGATGAGCCCTCTGATGAAGATGACATCACAATTATGAAGAAACAGATGGCCAACAAGGCTAGTGATTTGTCCTCTCGGTTTAGAATGTCCACAGCAGTCGAGGAGCCCATGTTATCTGCTCACCACATGGATTTCAACATGGATGACTTGTATGACAATCCCAGAGCGGTCATGGAAGGTGTTTCTGCAGCTCATCATGCCAATGCTACACCCTCTCGATCCAGATTGTCCACAGCAGTTGTGGCAACCACACATGTGACTAGCGACACAGAGGTTGATGCAGACCGTGCATGACAATGCCAGTCAAGACCTGGATTGTGCGCAGGAACCCACCACCCCCAGTTCTTGTAAACATATCTAAGAAGCCTTGGGAGCCATACAGGTTCTGCATGGCACAACACTGCCCTGGTGGCACATACCCCCAAGGCAAAGTCAAAGGTGATTGAGTACAATGTCGACAATGACAACAGCCCATTGACTGACATTGAGAAAGATGCAAGTGCCAGCAAGAAATGAAAGAAGCATAGCAAGCCATCTGTGCTGGTCAGGAAGTCCAATCACCCACACAAGTAACTCCAATTGCAGTTTTCAGCCTGAGCTCCAAGTCTTCACTATGTTTTGCACCTGCTTTCCATTCCATTTGCGACATTCTGGACTCCTATGCCTCGTTTTGATCATCCCCATTCCCCTCACACCACACTATTACCCCATCATCATCGCCAGTTTCTTGATAGGCTCATCATACAACACTGTCGGGTAGATTCATGCAGTGTTGATCATATATGTATAGATACATTCCAGCGGAACATCAAGAAATAGATCAGTTGTCATACAATATATTACAACTATGTAATCTGAGTGAATATTGTGGCTGTTGAATGATATTGAGCCTCAGCATGACAACATTTACAATGAAAGTCATTGATTCTGCAGCAGTTGACCAAAAACTGAGTTTTTGCGTATTTGGATATATTCATACTAAGACTTTGATGGGCACACTGAGATCGATGGGTATTATATCCAAATATATTTGTGTCTCGAGATTTGACAAATTTTGTGATGCAATAGAAAACGAACACCAATCACGCACTCACTTATGGTTGGTTGGAAGTATTTGTTATTAGTCAGTGGCTACCTCAATTATTTAGAGAGTTCCTTTGCTGCATTCCATTGTTCCCCATTGTTTACTTTCTTCCTCAACATAGGTGGACTCGTATCTAACCCTACACAGGGGGCCAGACAGTTTGACACACCAGGCCATGGACATTCACATCCACCAAGATCTGAGCAAGAATATTGTGAATTACGATCAGGATTCTCTTCTTTTCTTTCCTTACATCTCCATCCCTTCTATTCTTCTGGGTGATGGTCAGACTACCTGCACAGCTATTGACGACATCTACACCATGATGCAGAATGTCAAATTGTACGACACCAATTCCTCCAAGTGGAATATAGAGGAACCATCTTGTGCTCAGCCAGCAGAACAAATAATACCAGACTTTTTCAATCAAGTAAGTGAATGAACTGTATGACCATGAGAAGATCATTCATCATCAAGAAATAGGTTCTTTCAGCTGTATATGCCAGGACTAAGGCATATGGTTGCCAGACAGCCTGGCACCGACACTCAGCAACACTAATTGAAGGCATTCGCAAACCAGACATCATCCTTGTTCCCACCATGGTACCTGAATGAGTCACCTTCCAAGATATCTACAGTTATTGCAAGCTGAAATACACATTCAAGAAAGGCCTTAATTCTCAATCATTGTTTCAGCTAACTAAGATCACTGGCTTCATCACAGCGGCCCAAGTCAATTGCCAATTTTTTGTTGCTTTGTCCCTTTGTGGCAGAACCTTGACACTGGCCTTCTTCGCCCAGGGCTGCACTGTTTTCTCCAAAGCACTCAACATTGACCAGCATCCTCGCAAATTTCTAACCATTCTCATCAGAATCTCTTTGGCCAATTGCACTTGGAATGGATTTGACAACTACCTGCAAGTTGGCACGAAACCTCACACCTACATCCTTCATGAACTGGGAGATTTCTTTGATGTGGAGGTTCAAGATCTGTTGCTCTTCGCAGCTAATGCCATGCATGGGAGGGGAATAAAGGTATCTCTTTGCAAAGCAAGGTTGGGAAGCTATAGCGGGGAGGAACTATGATGTATCCTTAAATTGTCTTGGCTGCCAGTATGCTGCACCACTAATATAGAGATTAGTCAGTTAATGAAGACATATGAGTCAAATGACCTTTCAGAGGAGGAGGAGAAGTTGTTTGGAGAAATGGACAAATATTCTGTCTTTCACAATTCCATAAAGCCATTCAATCAAGCTCAAGATGAAGGCATGATGAATTGGGACTACCAACGACATTTGCCTGGCATTTCGATAATCCTGGATGTATTCCAACCACTAGCCAACAACCCTAAACCAAATTATCTTCTTAGAGAAGAAGGATACTACAGTCCAGTTCACGAGCCAAACATGCGCTTTGACACCACTATCAATATCCTAGAAAGGTTTGATGTCCCAGTGTGGGATGATAATAATCAAGTCCTTCAGATGCTTGTCCATAAAAAAGAAGGAAAGAAGTGGGCTCCAATGCCATTGTATTAGGAACCTCGTGAATATATAATGGTTTTGTCCTACACTTGTGGAACTTCCCTGATATGGTTTTCATGTCGACATGAATTTGTGAATGGTATGATGGGCGCTCTTGTAGGTAAGAGTGACTGCATTCAATCTATGTCTAGAGTGGCTGATTGTTTTTATTTCATAGGTCACTTCAATGGCTTTAGAAAGGATATCTTACACTGTGATGTTAGCGATGGCAATGTGTTGTATGAGGTTGAAGGCACTGCACCTGAACACATTGTTCCTGACTGGCCTAAAGATGAAGGCCAGTATCCCAAATGTGCAGGCATGTTAGGAGATTGGGGGTATGCTGAGGACCTTTGTGCGGCCCCAGCAGAGAGGGTAGGATGTCTTATGGTGAGTATGCTGCAATTGAGACTTGGATTCTATCTGACGTACTGGTTACATAGGGTACTATTCCATTCATGGCCAGTAATCTATTGTCGGTGTCAGGTATACAGGGCAAGACATGTCACCAGGTCTGCCATGACCTGGAATCCCTTTTCTGGGTCATTTGGATTACCTGCATCTGTTATGAATCCTTTTGGAAACAATCCACAAGGCTCGACAGCTCGCAGGCTATACTGGTCCTGGCTTAATGAATAAGGTTAGGAGTCATCATCCATACTATGCCAACCCTACAATGACCAGAGTGGTCAAGGCAATGAGTTGTTGGAGCAGAATATAAATGGATTAGACTGGGAATTCCAGTCATCAAAGTGCTACCTTATATATGTACAGGGATGGTGCACAGACCAAGCTGTGCATGTGATAAATTACTACATATAGTAAGATGGAGATTAAAGGGGCTGTATGAGAAGAGCGGAAATTAAAAGGTTGTGGATCACATGAGATATGATGTCATCTGACATCATAGGTTCTAGACCATGTTATGTGATTGTTCCCACAGTCACATGCACAGTTACGTGACTTGAGAAGAAAAAGGTTGATGAAGTGAAAAAGTAAGCATTGAAGTGAAAAGTTTGAAATTATTGTATATTATAACACTACCCCCTTTTTAGGACTCGAATTCCAGGCAAGTTGTAGTTTTCTTGTTTTCAGTGAAGTTTTCATAAGGAGTGAATAAAGAAGCAAATGCAGTGATAGATAGTCCTCAAAGTTTGCGTGGAGTGGAGGGATATAAATGATGGAAATCTTTAACTGCATCCGGTGCAGTGATGATGATGTCTTCAGATTCTCAAGTACAATCCATTTCATCATAACCCTTCCAATGCACTAAATATTCTAGTTTGCCTTTCTTCCATCTAGAAGTGGCAATGAAGTCAACTTTGAACTGTTCTTCCCTTTCTTCATCAATCTCAATCGCATCTGGTCGAGATTTAGGCTGTCCAGGCAGCATGTCTCTATAAGGTTTAACATGAGAGATGTTCACAGTAGGATGGATGTGAACAGAATTGGGGAGTTTAAGTATTACAGCGTTAGGAAGGACTTGGGTGATCATATAAGGTCCTATCCATTTTTGGGTCAATTTCTTTGCCATATACGAAAGTTTTAATTTATTGGTTGACAGCCAGACTTGCTGACCAATAGAATATTCAGGTGCTGTTGATCGTTTTTTATTGGAAGAGGTGATCATCCTCTTGCATGTCGCTTCTAGCACTTCTTCTATCTCCTTATGGTTGCAACCGATCTCTTCCACGAAGCCTGTGAGATTCCCTTTGAGACCCATGCAAGGTGCATAGTTTCTAGTGACTTTAAAGGGTATTTCTCCTGTGGCTGTAGTCATGGTATTGTTATGCAAGAATTGCACAAGTTTGATCCAATCTACCCATTTGCATTGCTTTTTTCCAGCATAAGTGCAGAGATATTGCTCAAGATCTCTGTTTACACGCTCTGTTTGTCCGTCTGTTTGCGGATGATATGCTGTAGAAATCTTTTGTTTAATCCCAAGTAACTTGCAAAGCTCTTGGATAAATGCAGACACAAATTGGGGTCCTCAATTGGATACGAGAGTTGAGGGGAGTCCATGTATAGACCAGACATGGTCTCAGAATAGAATAGCTAAGTCCTTCGATAAACATGTATCATATGTAGGTATAAATACAACTTCTTTAGAAAATTGATCAACGATAACACAGATGGCTGTAAACAAATGTGAAGATGGTAAACCTGTTATGAAGTCTACTAATAAATCTTCCTATGGTCTTTTTGCCGCAGGTAAAGGAATAATTTTACCTGCTGGTGCTTTTTGCTTACCTTTCATGAGGGTGCACACTTGGCAGTGATCTACATATTCTTTGATGTCCTTTGTGACTCCTGGCCACAAGAAATATCTAGAGAGTGTATGTATAGTTTTGGAATGTCCTCCGTGCCCAGTGATGGGTAAGTCATGACATAAAGTTATGAGTTCTGTATGTAAGGATTCTGGAATGAAGATTTTGTCTTTTTCATTTTTGAATGTATTTAGATCTGAGTAAAAAAGGAAATTATTGATAGCATCGATGTTATATTTTTTAGATTCTTTTTGTATTTTTGTAAAGAAATTGGAAGATAAAGAAATATTGTTTATAAAGATAGAGGGAGGAAGAACAGTAACATTTTGGTTGTGATCAATCACAGCGTCACTGTGATCAGGTCATCTGGATAGAGCATCAGCTCTTCCATTTGATGATCCAGGTTTGTAAACAAAAAAAGTAATTGAACTCTTGAAGTAAAGCGTGCCAGCATGCTTGTCAACCACTAAGTGTTTGTGGTTTCTTCCAATATTCAAGGTTCTTGTGGTCGGTCCAGATTTCGAATCTTTCACGACCGATAAGATAATGATGCCACTCTTCCAGTGCCTGAATTACTGCAAGTAATTCTTTATCATAAATGGGATAATTGTGCTCTGCACTATCGAAAGAATGTGAAATAAAGGCGATAGATCACCAATTACTGTCTTTGCATAATATTGAGAGCACTGCTCCCGTTGTGATGTCTGATGCATCGGTTTCCATGCGTACTTCTTGATCACAGTTAGGATATGCGAGAAGTGGTGCTTCCGTGAATTTTCTTTTTAATGATTTGAAAGCTTGCTGTTGATTGGGTCCTCCATTTGAATGGAACGTCTTTTTTGGTAAGATCATTCAAGGGACATGCAATTTCTGCGAAGCCTTCTATGAATCTCCTATAATAATTACAGAGTCTGAGGAATCCTGGAGTTGTTTTAGTCTAGTAGGTACCGGCCAATCCATAACCCCTGCTACTTTCTTTGACTGCATCTCTACCCTCTTTTTAGATACAACCATTCCTAGGAAGTCTACTTTGTCCACAGAGAAGGTACACTTTTCAGGTTTTACGTAAAGGTCATTCTTGCATAAGCAATGTAGAACTTCCTTTACAACTTCTTCATGCTGTTCTTTTGACTTCCCAGAAGTAAATATCATATAATTGTTGATATAGATAACTACTACTACATACATGTCATTAAAGATATCGTTCATCATCATTTGGAAGGTGGGGGGAGAGTTTGTGAGTCCAAAATACATTACTGTAGGTTCGTAGGCACCAATAGGCATTACAAACACTGCTTTCCATTCATCACCTTTTTTGATGTGTACGTTGTTGTATCCCCATCGGAGATCCATGGCCGTAAACATGTCCACATTCTTGAGCCTGTCAATTAATTGTGGAATTAAAGGGAGAGGATAGGAATTCTGATAGTTCCTTCATTTAAATATCGGTAATCCATTACTATTTGTTTTTTACCATCCTTTTTTGGAATAAAGAAGACCAGAGATGTTTGTGAGGATTTAGAAGGTTTGATATATCCCTTCTTGACTTCTTTCTTAATGAACACCCTGACTTCTTCCATTTCAATGTCTGAAAGGGGAATGACACGTCCTTTCTTTGGAGAGAAATCTTCCTTGAGATCTATGGCATGATCCCAATGCTTCCTTAAGGGTATTCATTGAGATTCTTATTCAGAGAAAACATCTAAAAACTTGTGATAAGTTAGTGGAACTTTTTCTTTTAGTCCTTCTTTAATGGTACATAAATTAACTGGAGAATACGAAGAAGATGGTCCGAGTCCCATAACTTTACAGTAGGAGGTACAGAGAGGAAAGGAAATTGTCTGTTTTACCCAATTGATATCGGAATTATGGCGGTAAAGCCAGTCATACCTGATGATCATTTGGTGGGTTCCTAATTTAGATATATAGGCATCAATGACTTCGTAATGTCCTTGTACTTCCACAATTAATGTTACTGCATGATGAATCGGGCCGATAGCTCCTTCCGATCCATCTGCATTATATATTTTTATCAGGTTTCCAATGTCATAAAAAGGGATGCCATGACGGTTAACATAGTCTTGGTCAATAAAAGTATGCAATGCTCCCAAATCCAAGAGGGATTTGAACTGGTAATGTGACCACTGTCTGTTAACGTTGCATGACATTACAGTTTCAAGTAAGAATTCACCACTGTATGATAATATCGATGCTTGGTTCAATGTGACTTTAGTGAGTTTATATATAGATGATATTTTTTGTTGTTTGACAAGGGAATTAAGCACACTTAAATCCGGTGCCATGCTTGAATGAGACACCCTTGTGGAATGTATTGATAATTTATGTAAGACAGAAGAGAGATCTGAGATAGGAAAGTCTGTATCTGTACAATTTGTAAAAGAAGAAGAAGAGCATTGTTCTTGCTGCTGAGTTCCCTCAACACTCATTGGTGTTGTCCATTCAAAGCCTCGGCTGCTCATGCCTTGGCTTCCACCTCGAACTTATCTCTGTAATGCGCTTCGGCTTCCTTCAAAATGTATGACCTTGATGCTACACTTGCTACTGCTGTAGTGACAGGAGGAGAGGGGATGAAACGAATTAGACGTTTTCTCCTTTATTTACGTAGTTAGCTAACACTTCGACGATCCCACGAACGCCTTACGTAGTTACCATTATACCTAGACCTTACGTCTAGACCATACGCCACACACTAGTCAGCCTACGTCACAACCCTATACCCATAGAACAGGCTAGACCCCACTACGTCACTCTACGTCATAGAGAACATTCCAGTAGGTTCCACGACCGGCCCTAAGCTGGTCCGTGCTCACGAGTAGGTAGTATATAAGTAGCGTCACAACGCTTGTATTAGCTAGTCTTGGAATTCCTCTTCTCTCGCTCGGATTACGCCCTTCGCGTCCCGTGTGATATTGAGGTCTTTTCCTTTCAAATTCCAAGACTATTCCTCGTCCCCGGGCTCTTCGCCTCCGGACACTTCCTCCCTTCTCCACCCCTACTGTTTTGCCTAGTCGGAGCAAACTTTTTGCCCCCTAGTACCGCTCCCGCTTCTCTGACTCTCGACACTCCCCGCATCTGACCCTCAGAGGAACCGAGGGCCTCCGTTAGCGATAAGCGTAATACCGGACCTATATGGCGGTTGCTAGCGCGGAACTCCCCCTCAGCTGCAGGGAACGAAACAAGGAGTTAGGGTCTCGTTTCTCACTCCCTCCATCCACTTCCGAACGTGTGGGCTCGTCGCCGCCGTTCACCCCTATACCGGACCTCAGGTTTGAGGAACCCGCTCGTACACGTGACGTACGCGAGTAAAGCACTCGGCGAAACGCTTGCATATACGCTCGTCCGGCGTCACAAATAAGGATAAAGTTGCTGTCGGGCATAGTGCACTAGCCCCACTTCTCTGGTGGTTGCCGACCAGAGCGTACGCTGGTGCTACGATAGTGGACCCGGGTTCGCGTGATTACCCGTAACGTCACGTAGGTGTGATAACCCCATTTATCTCGACTTTGGGGCGTGCACCACCTCTCTGTAGTAAGAGAGTTATCCTCCGGTTCCTATCGCTCGACTCTCCCATTTCCTGACGGTGCGCGGTCTTTCCCGCCGTTATTTTTTGCAGATCTGCCTTCAGACACCCCCCGCACGTACAACGTGTTCAGACGCCGCTACGTCTGGGCGCACCCCGACTACTCATTTGTAGTCCACACCAGTCCTCACCACCTACTCCACGCACGACCACCGCCACCGAACAATCACCCGACTTGCTCAGCTCGCCGGACTTACGACGAGATGAGCCACGCACCCCTCCCAACAGCCGTACTCGCGCCCCGCGTCCGCCGCCCCGGCCCCGGGCAGCTTCAGGGACCTGGCCAACCGGGCGGCAGCCCAGGGCCTGCCTACCCTCCAGTTGGTCCAGCCTACCCCACCAGCAATGCCTCGATCCCCCCTACCGCAGGCCCCTCAGTCCCCTACCCGCCAAGAGGACACAGCGCAGTACCTCCTGCACCAATCCGTCCTGCGCTACAACCTGTGGCGCCAAGCGTTCGCGGCCGACGCCGCAGCGGCTGGACCGCCCCCTCCAATCGAGCTGCCGAGAGTGGACCCTCCCGCAGCCGCACACGCAGTCCCCTCCCCGAGCTCACGGTATCCGAGGTCCAGCATCCCTTCTCCAGGGAGGACTCCCCGGCTGGTCCCACCGCAGGGCCCAGCTCCCTCGCGCCCGCTCCCCTCGCCCCCGCAGCCGAGCTCGCCCTCCCACTCGAGTTCACCTGGGATCCCGCGGCCCGCCGCACGTGGCTTTCCCCCCGACCTCCCCGAGGATAGGGAAGAGCCTGGCCGCTAAACCCGAGCACTACGACGGGAACAAGGAGAAGTTCGTGCAATGGTGGAGGACCGTCACCCTCTACCTGAACGGCTTCGAGAGCATGCCGACCGACCGGCAGAAAAATCCTCATCACCCTGTCGTACATGCGAGGTGACAATGCCGCTGGGCGGTTCTCAGACCTTCTGGTGGAAGGTGACGCATACGCAGCCGTCAACTTCGAGTTTTTCGTGGAAAAGCTCAAGAAGACGTTCCAACCCGCCGGTCTCGTTCGACTGGCTGAACAGAAAGCTGTTCTCCCTTCGCCAAGGGAAGGACACCGTGGAGGACTACTTCACGCGACTGTATCCAGCTGGCCATCGAGGCCAAGTTCGACGTGAGGATTAACGGGCGGACGATCGTCAACCAGATTCGACACCAAGCCCGGAACGAGCTGGTTGAGTACGTCGAGAGGTACAAGCCAGACCTCATCGACTCCACCGACGTCCGTGAGTGGGAGACCGCCTCTGGTGCGGGCAGAGGAGGTACTCGGCGCCATCGCGGAGCGCAAGAGAACCTCCAACGTCTACGCCACCGGCCCCACCTATAACCCCCGTTTCATCCCGCGTCCCCGCTCCTACGCACCGCCCGCCGCTCCCCCTGCCTACTCGCCCGCCCCCCTCGGCGCCCGCTACGCGCCCGCACCCTCAGCAAACCGGGACCTTCCCCGGACAAGGCGCTCCTATGGAGCTAGACAAGGCACGCGCAGCTGGACTGTGCCGAAAATGCAGGAAACCCTGGCCCTGCGCCGACCACCCGCCCCGCCCTCGCCCTCAAGCGAGGAGCATAACGGTAAACGGCCAGGAGGTTTCCCCGAGATGTTTGCGACAATCAGGAGCATGATGGACTCCGCAGAGGCTCCCCAGGAGGAGCAAGTAGTATACGCGCCCGATGTACAAAGCGACTCGGGTTTTCAGTCTGTACAGTAGATACCAGTCGACCTGCTGTACCACCACCTAAGTCATTGCGCAATAACATGTTCTCCGTTTTAAGCATTGACGAGACTGAAGACGAAAGTAAGGAGCGCGTAAACCTACCGGGCACTCCGCCCGTAAAACAAGTAACCATCATGCCGCGAAAGGTAAAATTCGCGCCGTCCGTAAAGCGAGACGACGGCCCGAATGATGCGGACACCATCCCTCGCAAACATCCCAAGGAGGCACGAAAGGAAGAGATGTCCTCTCGTTCCTGGCTGAACACGTTGGACCCCTGGTCTATACGTTGGATGAAGGCACAAGTGGAGAACACGGATGTTGAGCGTAGCATCCACCACTTGAAGTCCTTCGTCCACGACAGCAGGACGATCGAAGTATCTCGGGACCTCGTGCAGGATCTCCGAAAACTTTCCGACGAAGATGCGTACTGGGTCCTCCACGACCTACAGCACGCTCCGAAATTCCGGAAAGCATCCCCCCGATCGACGAAAGCGAAACTCGCTGGAAATCCCCGTCAAAGTGACCTTCGCGAACCGACAGACCGCCAACGTCAAGGCACTGATCGACTCGGGCTGCACCGGGTCATCCATCCACGAGAACTTCGTAGCCGAAAAGGGGCTAAAAACACACTCCCTCCCCCGTCCCCTCACCGTCTACAACGCCGACGGCACGCCAAATGCCGGAGGCAAGGTAGAAAAATTCGTGATCCTAGAACTCCAGGTGAACGACCACAAGGAACAATTGGCCCTCGCAGTAACCAACCTCGGGCCTAACACCATATTCCTTGGACACGACTGGCTGAAATCACACAACCCAGCCATCAACTGGAAGACAGGGAGAATCTCCTTCCGATGTAAAGGGGATCACGTACCAACAACGTAGACGAGGAGGAGGACGAGATGGACGTAGATTACCAGCCTTCCCAAGGCGACCGCTTGTTCAAACTCGATGTCGTAGAGTACCTGAGCAATCGAAACGTCGCCACCGAGGTAGCCATTAAAGACTACGTCCAGAAAAAGAAAAAGACCTTCGAGGAAGCCGCCCCGAAGTACGTCCACGAGTATCAAGGACGTCTTCGACAAAGAAAGCTTCGATGCGCTGCCCCCGAGACGCCCTTGGGACCACGCCATCGAGCTCCTCCCCGGGAACCACGAGGTGGACTGCAAGGTCTACCCCCTCAACCCCGGCGAGCAAAAAGAACTCGACTCCTTCCTCGAGGAGAACCTTAAATCCGGGAGGATACGACCCTCCAAATCACCCTTCGCGTCGGCCTTCTTCTTCATCAAGAAGAAAGATGGACGCCTCCGCCCTGTACAAGATTACCACAAGCTAAACGCGGTAACAAAACGAAACGCTACCCGCTCCCGCTCATAAGCGAACTGGTCGACAAACTCAAGTCGGCCAAATACTACACAAAGTTCGACGTGAGATGGGGGTACAACAATGTACGAATGGCAGAAGGGATGACGAATGGAAGGCCGCCTTCCGAACAAACCGCGGGCTATTCGAGCCCCTCGTGATGTTCTTCGGACTCACCAACTCCCCAGCGACGTTCCAAACGATGATGAACGCGCTGTTCAGACAGCTGGTGGACCGAGGCGTAGTGGTCGTCTACATAGACGATATCATGATATTCACGAGACGCTCGAAGAACACCGCAAGGTAGTACGAGAAGTGCTACAAATCCTCCGGGACGCCCACCTCTACCTGCGCCACGACAAATGCGACTTCGAAGTCCAAGAAACCGAATTCCTCGGGCTCATCGTCGCACAAGACAAGGTGAAGATGGACGAGAAGAAAGGTGGAAGCCATCAAGAGCTGGCCACGTCCCCACCTCGAAGAAAACACTCGAGGTTTCCTCGGATTCCTCAACTTCTACCGACGGTTCGTCAAGAACTTCGCAATGATAGCGCGCCCCCTCAACGCGCTCACGTCGGTAAAGAAAGACTTCGAGTGGACGACGGCCTGCCAAGAGGCCTTCCAAACCCTCAAGGACACCATCTCCTCCGCCCCGGCGCTCGCCATGCCCACCGACACCGACCCCTACCGCATCGAAACCGACGGCTCGGGCATCGGCATCGGCGCCATCCTCTCCCAAAGACACGACGGCATATGGCACCCCGTCGCATTCATCTCCCGTTCCCTCAACGACGCCGAGAGGAACTACCACGCCGCCGACCTCGAGATGCTAGCCATCATGTTCGCCCTCAACGAAGTGGCGACAATACCTCCTCGAGGCAGCCCACCCAATCGAGATCTGGACGGATCACAAGAACCTCGAGTTCTTCCGCAAACCCCAGGATCTCACCCGCCGCCAGGCCAGGTGGCAACAAGTCCTACAAGAATACCATGTAGTAATCAGCCACCGACCTGGCAAAACCAACCCCGCGGATCCTCTGTCCCGGAGGCCAGACTTTGAAAAGGGGGTGACATCCGACAACACCGCACAAACCTTACTCCCCGACGCCCTTTTTTCGCCCCCACCATCACCCACCTCCACGACAGTCTCACTCAAAGCCGTCGCACCAGCGAGCACGCTCTCAAGAATCACGAAACTGCAATACAAACTTGAGCAGTTCGCCAAAGAAGGCCTAGAGAAAGAAAGACTCCCCCTGGACCCGCAAGGACGGACTCGTCCACTGGAAATCGCTCGTTTACGTGCCAAACGACGCGAAACTCCGAGAGGACATCCTCATCGCCAACCATGATCATCCGATCGCCGGCCACCCCGGCATCCGGCGCACTCGCGATCTGATCATGAGCGAATACTACTGGCCCTCGCTTCGACGCGACGTGGAGTCATACGTCAAAGGGTGTGACACATGCCAAAAGGTTAAAGCCAAAACCTCGGCAATCAACACACCACTCCACCCGAATGAGATCCCATCATCCCCCTGGGAAATCATCTCCGTCGACCTGATCGGCCCCCTCCCCAATCAGATGGCAAGAACGCCATTCTGGTTATCGTCGACTCGTTTCTCGAAAATGATCCACCTAGCCCCGGTGATGGACACCATCACGTCACAAGGAGTCGCGACAATCTTCCGCGACCAAGTCTTCAAACTCCACGGTGTCCCCCGCAAAGTGATCTCCGATCGAGGAACCCAATTCGTGTCGTCGTTCATGCGCGACCTCTACTCGCTTCTCAACATCGAAGCAACCCGTCTACCGCTTACCACCCCCAGACCGACGGCCAGACGGAACGCGTCAACCGAGAAGTCGAGAAGTACCTGCGCATCTACGTAAACCATCGCCAAACCGACTGGGCCGAATGGCTACCCCTAGCCGAGTTCGCCCACAACTCGCAAACCACCAGCGCAACCGGCGTCTCACCCTTCCTGCTCAACTACGGGCAACAACCACTCATACCCAACAAACGAGTGGAAGTAAGGAACGAGTCCGCCGCCGCCTTCGCCGAAACAATGAAAACCCACCACAACTCGGCCAAGGACGCGCTAGAGAAAGCGGCAGAGGCGATGAAGAAGGCGCACGACAAGCGCGCATCCCCCGCCGTCGAATACACCGTCGGACAACAGGTTCTACTCGAAGGAACTCACATCCGAACCGACCGACCCGACCAAGAAATTCGACGACAAACGACACGGCCCGTTCAAGGTGAAGCGTAAGGTAGGCGAGGCCTCCTACGAAGCTAGACCTCCCGCGAACGTGGAAAGGGATCCACCCCGTCTTCCACGAAGTCGCTCCTTACGCCCTACCACCCGGGCACCTCCCCCTCCCAGACGAAACCGAAACCACCCCCCCCGGTTATCGTCCAACAACAAGAAGAGTACGAAGTGGAGCACGTCGCCGACTCACGTAAGCGACGCGGCAAAACCGAGTACCTCGTACAGTGGAAAGGGTACCCCCGCGAAGAACGCACTTGGGAACCAAAACGGAACGTCTCAAACGCCCCACAGGCGATCGAGAAGTTCCACCGCAGAAAACCCCACCGCCATCCGCACGCTCGCCGACAACGAGTGCGACTGCCCAACGTGCGCCTTCCCCGGAACCCCCCTATTCGACGACCCATCCTTCCGCTCGTACGCGGCCTCCTCAACCGCCTCCCCGACCACCTCTTCGAGATCCCCGACCCCACAGCGACGTCAAGCTCACCGGTATCATCATCGACCGGGAGTTCGATGGCTAAAAAGGGGGTAATGAAACGAACTCGGACGTTTTTCTCCTTTATTTACGTAGTTAGCTAACACTTAGACGATCCCACGAACGCCTTACGTAGTTACCATTATACCTAGACCTTACGTCTAGACCTACGTCACTACATTAGTCAGCCTACGTCACAACCCTATACCCATAGAACAGGCTAGACCCCACTACGTCACTCTACGTCATAGAGAACATTCTAGTAGGTTCCACGACCGGCCCTAAGCTGGTCCATGCTCGACAGTAGTTAGTATATAAGGTAGCGCTACAACGCCTGTATTCGCTAATCTTGGAATTCCTCTTCTCTCTCTCGGACTACGCTCTTCGCGTCCCTTGAGATATTGAGGTTTGTTTCCTTTCAGGGGAGTGGTTGTGCTGAATAGTGTTGGCATGTCTGGGATTGATTAAAAAACTGGGAATACTCATTTTCTCCCTGTTGTTGCTCCATGTAGGAGCCTTGGTTCTAGTCCCAAACTTACCTCTGCTGAGGCAGACAACCAGTCCTTTTAAACGGGTTTGTAGGGCAGTTGGGCTTGATATGCCGATAGGTGGTCCACACTCTGTCTGCATCTGCTCAAACGCTCTTCCAATGACTCAGTAAGACAACACCAAATCCTTGTAATCATATGTTCGTGCTGGATTGTTCAGACGAGATCTTTTGTAGATTTTGAAGTCTACGGCCTTTTTGAGGAGGATGGTGGCATGATGGTCATCAATATGCGCCTCCTTGCATAGAATCTCTAACTTTTGCAAGAACTGATCTACAAAGTGTCCATTTTGCTTGAGAGCCTCCAATTTCTTGAGAGACTCATGAGAGAGGGTGTCAATGCAGAAGTGAGCGCGAATCTGCTCCTGCATCTTCTTCCATGTTGGCCAGGCAGTTTCCCCTTTTGCCGGCAACATGTTGCCTTGTGCATTCATCTCAATGGTCGCTTCTTCATCAAGGTAATATTCCATTATGAGTTGGGCGAAGCCCTCTGCTTTTCCCTTGAGCTGAGATAGGACGGCAATGTTTAGGATCTTGTTGTTTTTCCATTATTGAGTGTCGACCCAAAGACACAATTTTATCCACCAAATGTGGAAGGTGGAGTGATTGCCATCCTATTTACCAGGATTGGCAATCTTCTTAGTGACATTTTCTTTGTCACGTTCCTGAGTAAGGTTGGCGAGTTTTTTGACAAGATTGTCTACATCCACATGGAACATACTTGATTACTGGTTTAAGGAGGGAGAGAGGTCAGATGTAGGAGCAATGGATCACAATGTGATAGAGTGCAAAGGCTGAGGATGGGCAGAGAGATCTTTGTTTGTCAGGGTTTGCCATATAGGTCTTCCTTGGTCGTTTTTCTTTCAGTACCTTACTACCCAGTATCTCACAACCAGGTTCTAGGGTACCTATGTACGAGTTGAAGTAGAGGTCATTGAAAATGATGGGCAATCGTAGGGGGGAACCAGAGTATGACTGTCTTTACTACAGACAGATGTGCACGGGGGAAAGGTGAGATAAATCCCCTTATTGCAACTATGTGACATCATAGGTAATCATGCAAACCTGGATTCACTATCATAGAACCAGCATACACTTGAGTCGGCACCCACTCAAGAAGGGGGCTAGTGCACTATGCCCGGTAGCAACGTTATCCTTATTTAGTATGCTGGACGAGCATATATAACAAGTATTTTGCTGAGTACTTTACTCGTCACCGTCAAGTGGTGAAGACTAGAGATGTTCCTTAAATGCTGGGCCTGCGTATATTTCCTTAGCTCTGGAGTCTGAGTGTTGTGTATGCAGTCTAATTCAAGTGTTATGAATCCTTTCGGAAACAATCCACAAGGCTCGACAGCTCGCAGGCTACACTGGTCCTGGCTTAACGAATAAGATCGGGAGTCGTTGTCCATACTATGCCAACCCTACAATGACCAGAGTGGTCAAGGCAATGAGTTGTTGGAGCAGAATATAAATGGATTAGACTGGGAATTCCAGTCATCAAAGTGCTACCTTATATATGTACAGGGATGGTGCACAGACCAAGCTGTGTGTGTGATAAATTACTATATATAGTAAGATGGAGATTAAAGGGGCTGTGTGAGAAGAGCGGAAATTAAAAGGTTGTGGATCACATGAGATATGATGTCATCTGACATCATAGGTTCTAGACCATGTTATGTGATTGTTCCCACAGTCACATGCACAGTTACGTGACTTGAGAAGAAAAAGGTTGATGAAGTGAAAAAGTAAGCATTGAAGTGAAAAGTTTGAAATTATTGTATATTATAACAGCATCAATATGGATGGGCCATTTCACAAGCGACGAATCTGGAGAGACGAAGTGGAAAATATCACAAAGGAAGCGCTTCCTAATTCCTGAGAGTCTGGCGCAGCTGGATGTCACTCTGCTGTCAGGAGCCAGCAACTACTCCCACCACTCCCACTGTTGCAAATTCGGCCGGTAGCTTTGCATCAGGGCTTGAGTTATCAGAGCCGTGGAATGGGACTACCATAATTCCCATGCTACAACAGGACACCCGCCAAATGGCTGACACAGCCACTCACACTCCCTATGATAGGAGACATCACCCACCTGTTTGGGCCACTCCTGGCATGCACCAGTGTGGGTCTCACGATGTTTACGAGTGGAAGTGCAATATTCCTACACCTTGGTTTTACAATGCTATCTCTCCCTACTTCCGTGCTTCAGGTGAAGGATTTCGACAAGGATTGGAGAAGCTTCACAATTACTTCGCTGCAGACAAGAAGGAAACCTCTGGTGAAATTATGCATGAGATCTTCTTCAAAATCTTGAAGGACATGCATGACAGTATCCCAGTGGCACAAGATCGCACACCTGATGAAGAAATCAAAGAAGGACGAGCACGTTATAAAAGGTTAGGGAATTGCCATCTCAGTGCTTGATGGCCCCAGGATTAGGGGTCCTGCTGGAAGCACCAGTGCCAAATGTCAGGCAACCACAGGCTTGGATGCTGGAGTGCCCTACAAGAGAGTGCATAGCTCGGCATCGAATGGTATCCACTTCAGTTCACCCTCCCAGGGGTACCTCATAGGTCCATCTCTTCTACTAGAGGGTTGGACCTATGAGGTACCTAGGATCAGGGAATTCCCAATAATATGGGCAACATGAATGATTAAGGGCCTTTATTAGAAAACAGGTTGGTTTTCCCAGAGCAGTTTTCAAAGGGAATTCCCAGTGCCCAAAGGAAAAAGAGAATTCCCATATTGACAGGGTGTTAGGGGTTCTGCTGTGCTTTATTGCAAATGTAATATGTCATGATTTAGAACTTGAAGAGATTTCTTGTACTAATAAAGAGGTCAATTATTCATTTGAAATCAAGATAAAAAGCCTGTTATAGGGCTCAGCAGAGATCTGGTGATTGTTCTCCACAGTAGAGAAAATAAGGGCAGGATACTAAGGAATAAATTTTTATCCTCTGCAAAGCATATGCTATAAAATGAGATAGCTTGACTATTGAATTTAATGAGATTGGGATTACTTACAAGATAGCAAAAGTTATTGAGAAATGAGGTTTTGTTCTCAAAGCATGTGCTATGAAATGGAGTAGCTTGACTGTTGGATTTGATGAGGATGGGGGGTACTTAGAACAGGCAAACTAGTAAGTGATATATTACATAAATATAATACATGGCTGAAGTTGTGTAATATATAATGTATAGTAGGCTATGAAATAGGATAGCTTGACTGTTGAATTTGATGAGGATGGGGGAGGTGGGAATTCCCCAAAGCCATTGGGAATTCTCCATGATTACTGGAGATGGCAGAGGGAATTCCCAAAGGCAGTTGGGAATTCTCTATGATTACTGGATGTGGAGATGGGAATTCCCTATGCTTACTAGAGATGGCAGAGGGAATTCCCAAATGCTGCTGAAGATGGAGCTGGGAATAAAGAATTGCAATAACAAGACTGGATGAAAAGCAAAGTATGTTCAGATTTTCAGCCTCTTAGAAGGCAAAGTACAAACATCATCATCTATGGTACTAGAGGACTCAGAGAACACATCATCATCCAGGTCATCATCTTGCCCATCAAGTTGATACTCATAGGCTAATGCAGCATCCTCAGCTTCTGCCATCAATTCATCATCACCAATATTTCCTCCTCTCTCTCCCTCCTCCTCCTCCTCCTCCTCCTCAGTCAACTCTCTTTCCTCCACTTCATCCACACTAGGCTGGTATTTTGCAACAAAATGAGCATGAACCATCAACCTCACAGGCAAAAAACTTTACTTCTGTATGATGAGAAACTATCCAACAGGAATATACTGAGCATGTAATCCAATAACAATCAGAAGTTTGTACTTACCATGGGCACTCTGTGGTTGATGCATGGCAAGTGCAGTGTGGCCAAGGGTGATACTTGAGGGCCCCCAGCTATCTGGCATAGCCCAAGCACAAGGTATGTGATAAACTTGTGTCTTCCACCAGACACATAGCCTACATAATTCAACCTCATGCAAATCTAACTAATATAGTTCATCCACATCTAGAACATGTTAGATATAAGAATATTCTTAAGATATTAAAAGCAGTAAACAATTCACCTGCTTTATCTTTTGCTTTCTGGAGATTGTTCCACTCCAAAATCATCCATTCCTGAAGAATACAATGTTCTTGGCAAACTCTAGCTTCTTCCTCCACACACTGGTCATGTTCTAGCAGATAGCGAATACCAGTACACACATCTTCATTAGCAAGCCAAAGTGGTGGATCAGTAATGGCATCATCAAGACCTATGTCTTGCCATATGTCATCATCAACATCCAGCTGAAATATACCCTCACAAGATATACTAGGAGGGACAACTGCCCCAGGAGGTGCTATGCCACCATCAATGAGTATCAACAGCTATTTGCAAAGAGTATTATAATTGCTGACAAGCTTGAGGATGGTTGGTTCACATTGCTTGATAGCTGCTTAAACATTGTCCTGTAGTTGGTTCTCTACATTATGAAGAGCATATTAAGCTTCAGTATCCAAATGTAAATAGCACAGACATACCATTCACTGTGGTGCAGTAGGCATACTCCTATCATTTAAGCTCAAACTTGTGTTGACAAAGCCTCTCCTGTAGGCGAGTTTTTAATCCACAAGCATTCATACATACCTGGCACCAAACCCAATCAGTCCCTACATGATTTGCAATTTACTTACACTTACCTGTAAATATACATTACGCTTGAGTGCAGCAAGGTTGGCATGATCAGATACACCTAAAGCTGCCCAGCGCTTTTTAACAAGGGCAGCAGTCGTCAACAGCTTTTGTCTTGCTTCGACCACGCAAATATTTAAGTCAGTAACATCACCACTGTTGTTCATGGAAAGCTGGTGCTCCAGATCATTGATAATGATCTGTTGATGCTCTAAGGTCTTCTCTAGTGCGAGAATCCTGGTTATCTCCTCCTCAGCCTTGTTCTTTGCCTGTCCTACAGCACAGACAATGACATATAGTTAGATAAGAACATATGACAGAAGGATGTAAGAACAACATATAAACTAGAGGTGCTGTTTGATGAGCAACCTGGGCTACCCATTGATCTTGAAGGACAGATTTCTCAATCTCCAGTAAAGCAAGTGCCTCAGAAGCTGCAGCCATTTTCTTCTGACAATGCATTCACTGCTGGTGCAACCAATCACTGAAACATACAAGGGACTTGACATGCAGGTGGCAAACCTGAGAGTCTAGCACAAAAAGCTGTTGATGAAACTGCAAAGGGACATTAGTTAGTGGTGAGGAAGACCTTGAGACAATAATTAAACTTACTCCAGATACTCAAAGCATAGGGATGAGGAGTTTTAGGAAACTCCACAAATGCTCACATCCTTCTCCATCCAAGAGGCCAAAACCGACACACTTCCAAGGGTGATAAACAACTTGACATGCCCACTGATGACCATATGCATGAAACACAGTGATGGCAAAGGTAAGGCGGGAGAGAATCACCTCCGACAAAAATCCCCATTTCCAGCAACTCCGTTCCAGCTGACAGCCAATATCATAAAGTAATCCCACTGACATGTCTGAAGGAAGGTGATCAAAGAGGCGCTGGATGAGTGTGAGGGCATAATGTTGTTTTTCTCCCACAGAAGTTATGTTGACAAGCCATAGCACACAGTCATGGTGGCAAAGCATTGCCATAAGACCAGTGTCAGCAAAATAGTGTGTGCTGGCCTTCTTCGCATTTCTCACCAGCAGCAACAAATGAGTCTCCACAAGCATTGAGAACAGACATCGGAATCTTCATGCCATTCTCATACCCATCTCCCTTTGCAGACTGCATTCACAATCTCTTCCAACCTGCATTCACATCATGATGCTCCTCAACACAGGTTTCCATGGCTTTAACATCAAATTCAGATATGAAAATAGTCTGAGTAGGATTTGGCAGATCCTGAGTGACATCATTGCAAGCACTGCATGAACGTTTCTGGGTGAAGTAGGCATCAATACAAACAATTAGATCAATGCTAAACATTCATAAGCAAGTTGTACTATGAATGAAATTGAAAC
>JAGTXK010000104.1:0-35512 GCA_019096195.1 Boletus sp. NGJ
CACTGTAGCTAAGACTTAGCGATCCCACGAACACTTAAGTAGTTACCTCATACCCAGATCCTAGTCAACCAGGAGTTCAACACTTAAAAAAGGGGTAATGAAATGACCGCAACATTTTCACCTAAGTTATTGTAGTTAGCTAAGACTTAGTGATCCCACGAACGCTTAAGTAGTTACCTCATACCCAGACCCTAAGTCCAGAACATGTTCCACCCTACGTCAGAGCTATATCACAACCCTATACCCATAGAACAGCCCAGACCCCACTATGTCACTGTACATTATATGGAATCTTCTAGTACCTTTCATGCCCAGCCCTAAGTCATAACATGTGCCCACAAGTAGATAGTATATAAGTAGCATAGTGACGTCTGTATTAGGTAGCTTTGGAATTGCCTTTTTACTCTTGGAATATCGCTCTTAGAAGTGACTCTAAGTGTCGTAGGCAGCCTTTCCTTTCAAATTCCAAAGCTACACCTCGTTCCTGGGCACTTAGCCTCTGGACATTTCCTCCCTTCTCTTATTGCTTTGCCTAGTTGGTGCAAATTTTTTGCCTGCTAGTACTACTTCCTCCTTTGACCCAATCCCCTCTAATCCTCGTTGTTAGTGACAGTGGAGACACATTTGTTTAGCGCTAGGCGTAATTCCAGCCGTTTGGTGGTTGCAAACGACGAACAAAGCTCAACTAGCGACACCAGTTCTGGGGCCAAGGTCACCGTTGTCGACACCCTCCGCCATTCCACTTTCTGAATGTGTGGGCTCTTTGCCGCTGTTCACCCTACACCAGACCTCAGGTTTAGAGGGACCCATTAGTGCTTGTGATGCACTTGAGTAAAGCACTCAGCAAATCCTTTGTTATACGCTCGTCTGGTGTCACAAATAAGGATAACATTGCCACCGGGCATAGAGCACTAGCCCCTGTTGTTGGTTGAGTGTCTAACCGTCCGTATGTTGGTTCTACACTAGTGAACCCGGGTTCACATGGTCACCTGTGATGTCATGCAGTTGCGACAAGGGGATTTACCTCGACTTTCCCCTGTGCAACACCTTCCCATAGTATGGAAGTTATCCTCCAGTTTCTACTTTGACTCTCCCCCATTCTGACGGTGCACGGTCTTTCCCACCGTTATTGTTTTCAAGCTGCCTCCGGAACAAACCCGTTCCTACAACATCTTCCACTGCCGATACGTCTGGGCTCACCCAGAATACACTCTCATCGTCCACACCATCCTCACAACCTACTTGCCAACACATACTCGATGTGTCCATACCATTACACAACTCGCCGAACTCGCTGGACTTTGAAGAAATGATGACAACCATCCTGAGCCCATACAGCTGCCCTGCCTCCATTGTACCGACTGCTCCCAGGAGCTTCAGAGACTTGGTGCAGAGAGCCGCTGCCCAAGGTCTCCCAATGCTCCAACTAGGGCAACCTACCCCCCAACTCCCCATTAGCACCCACCTGCAGCAGGAAGTAGCTGCCTACAACCTGCAGCAGTCAATCCTCTACTACAACGTGTGGCGCCAGCAGTTTGCAGAGGACCACGTAGTGGCGGGACCACTGCCCCCCATTCACACACTGCCTCAAGGCCTCATCAGGGTCAACCTCCCATCCTCCCCCATGTGAACACCCTAGGGCCCACCGCCAGCCCATCCACTGCCATCCCCCCCATTGCCACCATCCAACCCAAATTCACCTGGGCTGCCGAGGGCACCAGCTCATGGGTTTCCACTGACTTCCCCCAAATTGAGAAGAGCTTGGCCTCCAAACTGGAACACTATGATGGGAATAAGGAGAGGTTTGTCCAATGGTGGAGAACAATGATGCTGTATCTAAGCAGATTCAAAACTGAGCCAACTGATTGGCAAAAAATCCTCATTACTCTGTCATACATGCGCAGCAACAACATGGCAGGCCACTTCTCAGACTTGCTGGCCAAGGGCAATGCTTACACCCTCGTCAGCTTCAAATTCTTCATCGACAAGCTGAAGAAAACCTTCCAACCCACAGGCCTCACAAGAATGGCCAAACAGAAGCTCTTCATGCTCAGACAAGGGAAGGACACGGTCGAGGACTATTTCACTCGACTCTACCAGCTGGCCATCGAGGCCAAATTCGACATAAGAATCAATGGGCGAACAATCATAAACCAAATCCAGCACCAGGCCAGCAACAACCTGGTAGAGTATGTTGAGAGATACAAGCCAGAACTCATCGGCAGTATGGACGTTCGTGAGTGGGAAGGAGTGTTGGTGAGGGCAGAAGAGGTCCTCAATGCCTTCCATGTACACCACTGGCCCAACGTACAACCCTCAGTTCACCCCCCATCCCCAATATACGCCCCCCACTGGAGCCCCACCAGCTCCACAACCCTCAATGCCTGCAGCGCGTCCACACCCTCAGCAAACCAGAACGTTCTCTGGACAAGGTGCTCCTATGGAGCTTGACAAGGCTTGTGCAGCTGGCCTATGCAGAAAATGCAGAAAGCCCTGGCCTTGTGCAGATCACCCCCCCGCCCTCGCCCCCAGATAAGAAGTATCACAGTAAACGGACAAGAAGTGTCCTCAGACATGTTTGCGGCCATTAGGGCCATGATGGACTCAGCAAAAGCTCCCCAGGAGGAGCAAGTAGTGTATGCCACCGATGTAACAAAGGATTTGGGTTTTCAGCCTGTACAGTAGATACCAATCAACCTACTGTACCCACTAAGTCATTGCAAGGAAATCGATTCTCCATTCTTAGCATTGATGAGACTCAAACCAAAAGTCGCATGAACCTCCCCGGCATACCACCAACCAAAAACATAACCATCATGAACCGCCCAAAGAAGGTAAAGTTTGATCCATCCGTAAAGAGAGACAACAGGCCAAACGATGCCAACACGATGCCCCGCAAACACCCTAAGGAAGTACGAATGGAAGAGACATCCTCTTACTCCTGGTTAAACACACTAGACCCTTGATCTATACGTTGGATGAAGACCCAGGTGGAAAACACAGACGTAGAACGAAGCATTCACCACCTTAAATCTTTTGTCCATGATACCAGAGTGATTGAAGTGTCTCAGGACCTCATACAAGACCTCTGCAGACTCTCCAACAACAATGCATATTGGGTTCTTTGCAAACTCCAAAATGCGCCGAAATTCTGGAAAGCCTCCCTCTGATCGACCAAACGAAACTCGTTGGAAATCCCTGTAAAAGTAACCCTCCCAAATCAACAGACTGCTGAAGTCAAGGTGTTGATCGACTCAGGGTGCACCAGATCCTCCATATATGAGAAGTTTGTGGCTGAAAAGGGGGTAACCACCCACTCACTCCCCTGCCCCCTTACCATTTACAACACTAATGGCACACCAAACGCTGGAGGCAAAGTAGAAAAGTTCGTGATACTCAAACTCCAGGTCCACAATCACTGTTACGCCAGGTAACAATGTGACACGTTCCCATATAACCCCTGTTGGATTATAGGACTAGCAGGACTTGAGGGATTACTCAACCTCCAGAGGCCCAACGGTTTCCTCTGACTGGGGACCAACTGCTAGCTTTACGTAGAGTCCTCTCGTTACCTCTACGACCAATGGTGAAGTCTTGGATTTACCACAGAATCCCAATCCTATAAGAAGGGTGGGCAGACCGGTGCGCAGGCCAAGGAGCAGTAGCCTTCCGTCTGCTGATTCCTTGGGCTTACTGGGCCTAGTATCGGTGGCGGAGTCCCGGGCTTGCTGGGTCAATGGCGGAGTCCTGACTGACGACAACCAACCTCTGTTGGTTGTTTGTGTTGCCGAAGCTTTAGAAGCTGGTAATGGCAACGACGGCGCACAAGTGCGAGGTGATGAGAAGGATTATCATGAGCACGAGGGCGAGCACCTCCAGATCGCGGGGGAAGGCTTCTGAGGTGAAGTGGAACCTTTAGCGGGAGAAGCAGTAGATTACACGGGAAGGAGTGTAGATCTAGGTTAGAGTTACATAAAGGGCCCGCATCCCTATTTATAGGCCTTACCCGTCTAGGGCAGGCTTCGTGACGAATATAGTAATGTTTAGTCGCAGATGAAAGATTACTATAAACGGATCAAGGCATGAGTCAAATGGGGAAAGTAGGAATACTGGGCTATGTGTGAGAGAACATAGCCAAGGAGGCAATGTCTATGATCGGGTCAAAGAGGAAGAGAGCATGTATCAGGTGAAATAGGGAGGCAGTGTCCATACCAAACGGGTAGGTTCCTAAAAAGGAAGTTACGAATAACTTCCTAGAAAGGTAGTTCCGGATGGGGCAATGCCTGGGTCGGTGTCGCGGGGGAATCCCAGGGGAATCCCTGGTCAGAGTCAAGAATAGGTCGTCCCATAGTCCTACGGGGGGAGAAGGAAGGGGAAAAGATGTACCCCCTTCGGTAACCATAACAATCACAAGGAACAACTGACCCTTGCCATAACGAACCTCAGGCCCAACACAATATTCCTTGGACATGACTGGCTGAAAATGCACAATCCAGCCATCAACTGGAAAATGAATAGAATCTCCTTCCACTGCAAGAGAGATCACATAACAAACAATGTAGATGAAGAGGAAGATGAGATGGATGTAGACTACATGCCTTCCCAAGGCGATAGACTCTTCAAGATCGATGTAGTAGAATACATGCGAAATCAAAATGTTGCCATGGAAGTAGCCATCAAAGACTATGTCCAAAAGAAAAAGAAGACCTTCAAGAAGGCTGCCCCAGAGTACGTCTATGAATTCAAGGACGTCTTTGATAAAGAGAGTTTTGATGTGTTACCCCCGAGGCGCCCTTGGGACTACACCATCGAACTCCTCCTGGGAAGCCATGAAGTAGACTGCAAGGTCTACCCTCTAAACCCTGGTGAACAGAAGGAACTTGACACCTTCCTTGAAGAGAACCTCAAATCAGGAAGAATATGCCCCTCCAAATTCCCATTTGCATCAGCCTTCTTCTTTATTAAGAAAAAGGATGGACGCCTCCACCCCGTACAAGACTACCGCAAGCTAAACATGGCGACAAAGAGAAACCGATACCCCCTTCCACTCATAGACGAGCTGGTCGACAAACTCAAGTCGGCAAAATACTACACCAAGTTCGACGTGAGATGGGGGTACAACAACATACGGATGGCAGAAGGGGACAAATGAAAGGCCACATTCTGAACCAACCGTGGGCTCTTTGAGCCACTTGTGATGTTCTTTGGACTCACCAACTCCCCAGTAACATTTCAAACCATGATGAATGCGCTGTTCAAGGACTTGGTAGACTGAGGCGTAGTGGTTGTCTACAATGACGATATCATGATATTCACAAAAACCCTCGAAGAACACTGAAAGATAGTACACAAAGTACTAAAGATCCTGAGGAATGCCCACCTATACCTGCATCACGACAAGTGTGACTTCGAGGTCCAAGAGATTGAATTTCTCAGACTCATCGTCACACAAGACAAGGTGAAGATGGACAAAAAGAAGGTAGAGGCCATCAAAAGCTGGCCTGTCCCCACATCGAAAAAGACGCTATGAGGTTTCCTTGGATTCCTTAACTTCTACCGACGCTTCGTAAAGAATTTTGCAATGATTGTGCGCCCCCTAAACACGCTCACATTGGTAAAGAAAGACTTCAAGTGGACAATAGCCTGCCAGGAGGCCTTTCAAACCCTCAAGGACACCATCTCCTCCGCCCCAGCGCTAGCCATGCCCACCGATGACGACCCCTACTGGATCAAAACAGACGGCTCAGGCATCAGCATCAGTGCCATCCTCTCCCAGAAATACGACAGTGTATGGCACCCTGTCACATTCATCTCCCGTTCCCTCAACGACACAGAGCAGAACTACCATGTGGCAGACCTGGAGATGCTCGCCATTATGTTCACCCTTAATGAATGGCGACAATACCTCCTAGAAGCCATACACCCAATCAAGATCTTGACGGATCACAAAAATCTCAAATTCTGCTGTCGACCCCAAGACCTCACCCGCTGCCAGGCACAATGGCAATAGATACTGCAGGAATACCACATAGTAATCAGCCACCAACCTGGCAAAACAAACCCCGTGGACCCTCTGTCCAGAAGGCCAGACTTCGAAAAGGGGGTGACAACTGACAACACCACACAAACCCTACTCCCCGACACACTTTTTTCACCACCACCATCACCAACCTCCACAATGGTCTCCCTCAAAGCCGTCACACCAGCGAGTATGCTCTCAAGAATCACAAAGATGCAGTACAAACTCGAGTGATTCGCCAAAGAAGGCCTAGAGAAGGAAAACTCCCCCTGGACCCACAAAGGAGGACTCGTCTACTGGAAATCACTTGTGTATGTGCCAAATGACGCAAAACTCCGAGAAGACATCCTCATCACCAATCATGACCACCCAATCTTTGGCCATCCCAGTATCTGACGAATGTGTGACCTTGTCATGAGTGAATACTATTGGCCATCACTATGAAAGGACATGGAGTCATACATGAAAGGCTGTGATATATGCCAGAAGGTTAAAGCCAAAACCTCAGCAATCAACATGCCACTCCACCCAAATGAGATCCCATCAACCCCCTGGGAGATCATCTCTGTAGATCTAATTAGCCCCCTCCCCCAATCAGATGGCAAAAATGCCATTCTGGTCATCGTAGATCATTTCTTGAAGATGATCCACCTGGCACCCATCATGGACACCATTACATCACAAGGAGTCACAACAATCTTCCACGACCAAATATTCAAACTCCACGGTGTTCCCTGCAAGGTGATCTCAGATCGAGGAACCCAATTCGTGTCATCATTCATGTGCAACCTCTACTCCCTCCTCAGCATCGAAGCCAACCTGTCTACAGCCTACCACCCCCAAACCAACAGCCAAATGGAACATATTAACCAAGAAGTAGAGAAATACCTGTGCATCTACATCAACCATCGTCAAACTGATTGGGCAGAGTGGCTACCACTAGCCAAATTCACCCACAACTCCCAGATCACCAGCGCAACCAGTGTATCACCATTCCTGCTCAATTATGGGCAGCAACTCCTACCCAACAAAAGAGTGGAAGTGGGAAATGAATCTGCCACCTCCTTTGCCGAGATGATGAAAATCCACCATGCTTCGGCAAAGGATGCACTGGAAAAAGCAGCTCAGGTGATGAAGAAGAGCCATGACCAATGTGCCTCCTCTGTCATTGAATATTCAACCGGTCAGCAGGTCCTCCTCGAGGGAACTCACATCTGCACTGACAGACTGATGAAAAAGTTTGATGACAAGCGACATGGGCTGTTCAAAGTGAAACGAAAGGACGGCAAAGCCTCATATGAGCTTGACCTCCCGAAGATATGGAAGGGAATCCACCCTGTCTTCTACAAATCACTCCTCATGCCCTATCACCCTGGTGCCACCCCATCCCAGGTGAAACCGAAACCACCCCCTCCAATTATCATCCAACAACAAGAAGAGTACAAGGTAGAACACGTCGCTGACTCATGTAAGCAACGCAGTAAGACAGAGTACCTAGTACAATGGAAAGGATACCCCCACAAGGAATGCACATGGGAACCAAAGAGGAACGTCTCAAATGCCCCAAAGGCGACCAAGACGTTCCACTGTGAGAACCCTACTGCGGTCTGCATGATTGCAGAAGGCGAGTGCGACTGCCCGACATGTGCGTCCCCCCACACCCCACTATTCAGTGACCCATCCTTCTATTTGTATGTGGCCTCCCTCAACCACCTACCTGACCACCTCTTTGAGATCCCAGGACCCCACAGCGAGGTCAAGCTCACCAGTATCATCATCAACCAGGAGTTCGACGCTTAAAAAGGGGGTAATGAAATGACCACAACATTTTCATCTAAGTTATTGTAGTTAGCTAAGACTTAGTGATCCCATGAACGCTTAAGTAGTTACCTCATACCCAGACCCTAAGTCCAGAACACGCTCCACCCTATGCCAGAGCTACGTCACAACCCTATACCCATAGAACAGCCAACCCAGACTCCACTACATCACTGTACGTCATACAGAATCTTCTAGTACCTTCCATGCCGGCCCTAAGTCATAACATGTGCCCACGAGTAGATATGTAGTATATAAGTAGCATAGTGACGTCTGTATTAGGTAGCTTTGGAATTGCCTTTTTATTCTTGGAATATTGCTCTTAGAAGTGACTCTAAGTGTCATAGGTGGCCTTTCCTTTCACTGCCTAATACATCAATACCATTATTGATACCCCTGTCTGTCCTCAGACTGTTAGAAATACTCTCAAGGAAGCCTCCTTAAAGGCTGTGGTAAAGAAGAAAAGCCACTGCTTTCTAGTGGTCACAAGAAAAGAAGATTAGCCTTTGCTCTCAAGTACCAGCATTGGACTGTGGAGGACTGGAAGAGAGTTATATAGTCAGATGAGATCAAGATCAATAGGATTGGGTCAGATGGGCAAGAGTATGTGTGGAAAAAGAAAGGAGAGGGGCTAATTGCTAGAGAGGTCCAAGGCACAGTCAAGTTTGGAGGAGGTTCACTGATGGTATGGGGCTGCATAGGGTGGAATGGAGTGGGGATTTTGAGTGAGGTGGAGGGAAGAATGGATGCTGAACAGTATGTGGCCATATTGGAGCAGGGGTTGCTGTAAAGCATGGAGGAATCTGGAATTCCAGAAGATGACATTATCTTTCAACAAGATAATGATCCCAAGCATACCTCTAAAAGAGCCCAAAGATGATTTGAAGAACAAGGAATCAAGCCTCTGGACTGGCCTGCACAATCTCCAGACCTTAATTCCATTGAACATACTTGGAATCACCTCAAGAGATGCCTCTCAGGTTATGAAAATGCTCCTACAGGTGTTCATCAATTGTGGAAAAGAGTAGTGGAGCAGTGGGGAAAGATTGATGAGGAACAGTGTTAGAAATGGATAGAAAGTATGTCTAGAAGGATTGAAGCAGTTATCAAGGCCAAAGGAGCTCATACCAAGTACTGGATACCTAGATAAATTTAGAGTCAAAAAACTGTCTGAATGAGTCATTGTTTTGAAATGGCTGCCAGTTCATCAATTCTTATTTATATGTCTTAACACCTTGATGGATAGAAAGCCAAGGGTCAGTGCGTTATTTCATACACCTATATGTTAGGGTAAGGGCTAGGGGTTATTGGGGAATAACACATTTAGTGAAAAATGACCAAACATGCAGACAGTTTTTTGAGCCACTGTATATATCACCAATGAAAGTTTATTTCATAGTGATGAATGTAATCTGAAACACAAATTGCATACAAAGTCCAAGTCTAGATATCTAAGCAGAAGCAAGCACTCACATGGCATTCAAAAAGGATATCCCAGCCCATAGAGAAGGCTCAGGCATTTGCAGATGCTTCTGCTGCTGCTAACTGCCCCAAGCCATCACCTACTATATTAAGATGCAAGGCTGAGGCAACAAACAGGACAACATCCACTTCAGGCCCGAGTCAGAGAACAACCACTTGTACTGAAGAAGAGGAAAATGCCCTCTATGGGAATGCAGTCATCATTAATGTTGATGGGATTGCAGGTGAACCAGACAGGCTCAGGAAGCCATTGGCAATGAAGAAGTGTGTGCAACATTAAGGAAGTGGTAAGCAGCATGGCAACAAAGCACTCAAAGATGAAGAAACATGCTGTGCACAACAACAGTAGTGATGACATGAATGAATTCTCATGCTAAGCTATGTAAATGTAACTGGAAATGATATATTAGTGTCAGTCCAACTTACAGAAGGATAGAATGAATGATGAAGGAATGGAACTCACCTTTTTTGCCCCTGCTTCCAATATTGAGTATGTCAACAAGCAGCACTGCCATATTTTCAGATGCTTGGCAAAAGGCTGCAAGCATAAAATTTGGTGGTTCTTCAGTAAAGACAACAAGGCATTAATGGAGAATATATGCAAGCTTGTGAGGTCATGCTGGGGTGAAGATGTTGAAACAGCATGCAATGAAATCAAGGATTATACTGACAAAGGATCAGTTACAGTTGCCTTTGAATGGAAAGGAAAGGAAAGGTTACATACTCACATAAGCAATATACCTGTGCAAAGACAAAGTATGTTGCTATGACCTTGAGAACTCAACCGATATTGTTAAGCAAAAATTGTGTGGTGGGTTGCAGAGAGCCTGCAGCCATTTGAGATCATTCTGGACCAAGGTTTTCAGTCTTTAATAAAAGCAGGACAACCAGAATATTACATACCCCATTCAATGATAGTGTCATGGGATGTTTGACTTGTATTTGCTAATATGTGCAAGTGAATTGCCAAAATGCTTCAAATAAGAATACTGTTGCATTAAATGACTAAAAATTAATTTAGCACTTACTAGAAATATGATGGGGAGTTGAGTTTCACAACTAACCCTTGGATGTCCCCAAACCACAAGGCATTTGTAGCTGTGACTGTCCATCTACCTCATGAAGGTAAGCCTCTGGTGCTGATACTTAACATTGTTGAGGTTACAAAGATGTGTTGTTGAAGACTTACTTTGTGGGCAAAAGAATTGAGCTGAATGCAGTCACATAATGATGCCAATCTCATGGAGGCATTTACAAACATTCTGAAAGAGTTTGGTATATTAGATAAGGTCTGTTGTGAGAAAACAAAGATATTACTCATCTGATATTATCTTGGAGATATTGAGCATCACTGCTAACAATGTGACATCAAACAATACAATAATAGATGAGTTAGCTGACCTCTTTATACACTTTGAAGGAGAGGTCAGAAGGACAGTGTTTTCTGCATGTTAATTTAATTGCAAAGATGCTGATAAGGCAGTTTTAAGGGAAAAGGGGGCATGTAAAGTAGTATGCTGAGCATGGACAATGAATTGAGGAAGCTGGCTGAAGATATTGACCTTGAAGACATTGAAATGAGAACTAAAAGTGGAGATGGGCAAGATGACCAAGACAACATTGAAGAATGGATGAATGAAATGGAGTTGTTAATAGATGAGGAATGGGCTGCACTGGAGTGGCATTTGACACCACTGTGCCTGATCCTTACAAAGGTAAGTTGACACTCAAAAATGAAATTTTACTTTACCTTTGTCATATTCTGTACAACTTGACAAGCCCAACTCTGATGTGTTCTCTCTCTGAGTGTGCTCTCATACCCTTGGACTTGTAATTCCCATGATATAGTATTCTTACTTCCTCACTTGTATATAGCTATGCTTCATTACCTGTCTACATCATGCCTTGTAGCTATCTCCGATCCAGTGTCTGTTCCACTTGGAAGCACTACTCCAGCTAGACACCATCTTAGTTCTAATACCATTACTCATTCTACATCATAAACTCCATTACTGTTATACCGGGTAACAATGTGACACGTTCCTATATAATCAACCCTGTTTGATTATAGGACTAGCAGGACTTGAGGGGGAAATACCTCCAGAGGCCCAATGATTCCTCTGACTGGGGACCGACTGCTAGCTTTATGTAGAGTGTCATGGTTGCCTCTACGACCAATGGCGAAGTCTTGGATTTACCTACAGTGGCACAATCCTCTGAGAAGGAAGGGCAGACTGGATGCGGAGGCCAGAGACTAGATCTCTGGGCTTACATGGCCTAGTGCCAGTGGTGGAGTCCTGGGCTTGTGGGGTTAGTGGTGGAGTCCTAACCGATACGGGCCAACCTCTGTTGGTGTTGGAGTTGCTGAAGCTTTAGAAGCAGGTTCGGACAGCAACGAGGCCACACAAGTGCACAGTGATGAGGAAGACGATCACAAGCACAAGGGCGATCACCTCCAGAGTGGGAGCAAGGCTCCTGAGGTGAAGTGGAACTGGTAGTGGGAGAAGCTGGTAGATTACACGGGAAGGAATGTAGATCTAGGTTAGAGTTACATGAAGGGCCTGCATCCCTATTTATAGGCCCTACCCATCTAGGGCAGGCTTTGTATTGTATATGGTAATCATAAGTCGCAGACTAAAGATTACCATAAAGGATCTAGGCATCAGTCAAATGGAGATTTGGAATACTAGGCTGTGCGTGAGAGAACACAGCCAAGGAGGCAATGTCTATGATCGAATCAGAAAGAGATGAAAGGCATATATCAATGAAATAGGAAGGCAGTATCCAAACCAAACAGATAACTTCCTAGAAAGGGAGTTCCAGATGGGGCAATGCCTGAGTTGGTGTCGTGGGGGAATCCCTGGTCCGAGTCAAAGAATAAGTCGTCCCATAGTCCTATGGGGGGTGAAGGGAGAGGAAAAGATGTACCCCCTTCAGTAACCGTAACAATTACTAATACTGTTACTCCAACCATATGTAAACCTTCAATACAACACTTGTATAATCAGTTTGAATATCAACTTTGAACATTACTCCTGTCTTCTGTTTGAGTCTTGATGACTTACTCCAACCTCTGCTCAACTTGACATTTGACCACATTGAGTCCTAAACCTCTGAACCTCTGACATCCTTGAAATCTGGAATAATGGACTCGAGCAAGGGCACACCACATAAGGTGAAGCCAAGTCCCAACACCACCACTACTTAACTCCAGTCCTTCAGAGTTACATTGGAGTTGTCAGTTTTTAATAAGTTCATGCTTGATCCACTTCACTTGCTTGTCTCCCATGGTAACAGTGTGTTTAGCCATGAGGATGTCTGTGAATAAGTGAGTTATCTGACAAGATAAATACAGTAAGTTGATGGTGGATGTGTTGTTGATGGTATTCAGTGGAATCTTGATAAGGTGAGGCTTGGATGAGAGGGAAGGTTTGTGAAATATTCAGTTAACAATGGTTCGCCCAGCCACCATGCCATGCTCCTTGCTACCCAACAAACTCATACAAACTTAGCTACTTTCTGAGTAGCAATATCCATTCTGGCCCTAAGAGGTACACACCCAAGTCAAGCTTTCAAAACAGTGATATTTGATAGAAAATGTTAGTTTGATATATATATTTTTTCAATAATGTGTGAATATAAGTATGATGTGCTTGGAGTAATATGAAGGCTGTCTATGGTATGGCATATATGATATATTTGTGTAACATAACACCTTGGCTGTCCACCAGACATTCAGAGAGGCTCTAGGAGTCATTTAGGTGTGACAACCAGTCAGTGTCACTCTCTGCACATTAGAGAGACATAGAACCATATGCTGTGCTGCCATGACAGGTAAGATATCTGACTAATGTAGCTCCACTGTCTGCCAAATGGCCCTAGTGTTCTGGCATCAGACAAGGAAATGTGTGATCACTGAAAATATATATAAATTTAATTTACTATTGTGATAGAAATGTCTATAATAGTATGTACTAATCTGGTTGATCACAGTAAGCTAATCAAGTGTAGCCAACCTTTCCTAACACTTCAGAACTTAGACAAATTTTTGCAAGTGAAGTCATGTGACAGTTGATTATATCACATGCAAATTTTTAAGTCATGGCTTGAATGCTCAACCTTTACTTCTCCAACAACCACAGCTGCACAATCTTGCCCTAAGTTGCCCATGTCCCAGGTCTGCATAAACTGTGCATGCCACACAGGACAGCATTGCCTTCACCATTGCTGTCCCCACCACTGTCTAAGTTCTGCCACCCATTTCATCATATCATCAAGTATCCACCCACCTCCACATGTACTCAAGCCACCTTACTGGCTCACAGCACTCAAAAGTGTGCCTGAGCCTTGTCTCTCCCCACTTATTTATGTTATTATATTTCAATGTACTGAATATTCTAATAATTCAATCTATTATGTTACAGTATGTCCTCACTATTGTTGTTCTGGCTGCTCAGCAGGGTTGTGACATTTCTAACTACAGTCATTTTGGCCATGGTCAGTGTGCTTGATCGATAAAATTGTTTGTGCTGTTTGTTAGACTGTTTGTTAGCCTTAATGACTGCTAGGACTGTAGTGTAGTCAGTTGTAGGTATAACATTCCAAGCTTTCCATGCTACACAAATGAATTTTGTGTGATACTCAGGCCAGCTATATTTGAGACTTGGACTTTTAAGTCATTTTCAAGTTGAACTTCAAAGTTGGGCATTCTCAAGGAGTGACTTGGGCTTATTAGGCACAAGCAGGGCTCATAACCTGTGAAACACTGTAGTTTTCAGTGTAGTCACTAAAGACAAATGCTATAGTATGAAAACTGTAAGTATAGTTCTCATAGTGTATGATTTTGTGATGTATAATTATAATTTTGCATCAGCTTGGATCATTTCCTGAGTTGGTTAGCAGGGAAATTGCATATTGCATAATGCATAACATTTTTAGAAGAAATATACATTTTGAGCATGGCAGAAAATGCAAATTAGCTGAATATTGTCAGACTCTGTGACCCAGGCTGAGATAGAAACAAGTTCTGGGACCTGTGCCACCAACAATTGATAGAGGAATGGAGAATCTCACTTGTGAGAATAGCTCATGACAATACACTCACATCTATTCTCTGCTTTGAGAATGCCTGCTGAACACAGCCCAAGTTCACCAAGCTCAGGGCAAAAACAAAAACCCTACACACATCATGCTCCATACAAGCCTCATCAGCCCAAAAGCATTTAAGACAAGAATATACTAAAAACTTTAGCATACAACACCCAACCAACCAAATGAGTTATAGCAGTTTTCAAAAGTTCATGGAATGTGACCAAATTACTTGCACCTTTCAACCATCACATGTCATCACATGTTTCAGAACCCCAAATGTAACCTACCTATGTATTGGTACTACTGGCAGCTTTTTTTCATATCACCATGCTGTTGCTGTCCCAAACACCAGAACCTGAGGAGAACTCAGAAATTGAATAGGTATTCTCTATGTTACTGATTATCTATTCCAAGGCCAAGAAAATACTTCAAGGTAAAGCTACCTCAAAGGAAGAGAAGGCAATGAAAACAAAGGAACTTTCCTTTACTATCAAGCCCTCAAACTATACTGAATTTTTGAGAAGTATGCTTGAAAAGCATGGCCAGGATGACTATGAGGTCACTGAGAAGAAATATTATCCATTTTAGATATACTTTACCAAAGATAAAAGGGTATGCTTTTATTTATTCGTTACACAACTGGGATTCATAGTAAATGTAGACAACATGTCACAGATGCAATTGACATTGACAATATTGCTGACTATAAGGAAATGGTGACGAAAATCAATGAAAGCAAGCCAGCAGTCATCAAAATCCTCATTGACATGCAAGACATTCAGAAATTACCCTGAGCACATTCTAGCTCTGAGGGCACTGCAGCTTTAGAAGCATCTCTCAGAGCTGTTTGTATAATTTTTATTTAGTATATGACATATGAGACTAACTATGATTGTTTAGAATAAATCTGGTACTATGAAAGCTGATTGGGATAGCCACTTGGGTCAGTGGTGTATTATACTTCAGCAAAAGTACAAAAACAAGGATGACAATGGATTTATATATGTTGGACCTTTCAGATCTATGGCTCTGACAGGACCAATGATCCTTGACTGGGCTCATGCACTCAAAGCTGGTCAAGCTACATACTCTACATGTCCCACCTAACATTAACTCATTCAACCCTGCAAATAAAGCTTCAATCATCCACATGAAGAGACTGCAACCACCACTGCCACCTTCTCCAACACCCACCATTGATGTCAACTCTCTAGCATCTGTTCTTCTAATTCAAGCCATTACAAAATCAGAGCTCTTTCCTTCTACTGCCAGCTCATCAGATGTCACAACCCCAGTGAGCCAATTTATACCAACTCCTCAGACACCAAATCAGCAGAGGACTGCTTCCATGTCAGAGCTCATTCCATCTCTGTCCCACTTGATGCACTATCTCAAGTATGCCAAGACTCACTTGGGCATTCACTAGGTGCTAACTTACAAGAGCTCACTGGAACTCAATGGTATTGATCCAGACATCCTTCTGAATGTCAATGATAAGCTTCTTACTAGTCTTGGCATACCTGCATTGGGAGCTTTGTCAGCAATGCAATTTATGTAGATCACTTGTGACATCTCATTTCATTTATAGGCAGCTGCAGAGATGACTTTGTGACTAATGCAAAGCTGTTGGAGAGCATGATGAATGGTTGAAAGAGTGATGTGAACACCACATTTCAGCCACAGCTCATCCTGTAGTTCATCAAGATAGAGTGATCTGCAATGATCCAAAAGAGCAGTAATAAAAGCAAGGTCTGCTTGACTGAGAGAATGAGGGTGGCCCACTGCACATGAGTATTTGTGGATGTTTGAGACAATATTAAACTGCTAGTATAATTTAAGGACAAGGTAGATCAATAATTTTTTGACATCTAGTCGGCCACTGATTTCCTGGACAGACAAATCATCATTATGGTATAGGACAGAAATACAAGCCTTCACATTCTGGGGTGTCCAGTGTTTGGGCATGGAGCATTGCAGAGCATGGTAATGACACGGTATAGTAAGTAAGGATGAAAACTGACCATTCTGATTTGTTTATTTGATTTGTCAGTAGCTAAGTTACATTTGGGGCCCTAAACACATGACAGCACATGATGGCCCAAAGATGCAATTGATTTGGTCAAATTCCACGAACTTTTGAAAACCACTATAACCTCACACTCTTCAATTGGCTGACAGTGTTCAAATTCATTGATGATCGCCCTAGCATTGCTCAAGATGCTATTGTTCAGCATTTTAAGACTCTTTCTGATTCTCAGGCACTTGTTTTTGACCAGCTGACACTGTCTCAGAAGATCAAAGACTGTTTGAAGCTTGAAGCATATGTTTATGATTATTCAAGTACAATGTCAGCAAAATGTGTTTGTGTTGTGACAAGCCCAGCTATTGACCATGCACTCTTCCTTTGGGTCAAGCACATGCAGGAGAAAGGTGAACATGTCATAGGTGCCATGCTTATAGCCAAGCAAGAAAAATATGAAGCAAAGTTCAACATTCCAAATAATGAATGTTTGAAAGGTGATGGTTGGCTTCTGAGCTTCAAACATGCTTATGGCATTAAGGAGTTTCAAAGGAATGGCAAGGCTAAATCTGTGGATCTCAATGTCATTGATGCTGAAAGAGCCTGTCTTAAGGTTATTCTTGCCAATTACAAACCAAAGGATAGATTTTAACTTTGACAAAACATCACTTTCCCCCCTATAAGCTCATTGCCTTTGGTTGTAAAATGTTGAGTAATAACTCATTGTCATATGATAATGCTGGCTCTGCCTGATGTGGACTTGTAACACAACAAATGGCTGGAAAAAATAAAAAATAAAAAATAAATTTTTTATATCACAATCAAACTGGCATGCAATGCAGATGGAAGTGAGAAACTTCCAATACTCTTTATCAGGAGGTCAGCAAAGACACAATGCTTCAAAGGGGATACATCAAAGTCACTCAGGTTTGATTATCATAACAACAAAAGGGCTTGGATGACCAGGGCAATATTTGGAGAGTACGGACTTTACTAGTTCTATGAAATTCTATTTTAACACCTTATAGATAGCTCAAATCAGTGGATCTAGTGATGCAGTCACAAAACAGACATATCTGTTTGCTCATTAACAACTTCTCAGGACACTATGTTGACTATCAGCCACAAAACATTCATCTTGAGTTCTTTTAGTTAAATCTCACCTTGCATATCCAACCATGTGATGTAGGCATTATCCATACAACCAAAGCCCTGTATCAAAATGCTTTCTATTTCCATGTGGTCAAACTTGATGAAGCTGAAGCATGTGAAATCTACAAAATTAACTTACTTAAGGAATATGCATGATTACAGAGGCTTGGGATACTATTGTAGCATCAACAATCACAAATTGTTGGAATCATGCAGAAATCCAGCCAGATGCAACACACCACACCATGGAAGTGCCAAACACAACCTTCAATACATGCAAGGATATAACAAGGGACTCAAGGGCTTGAGAGGTTGTTTGTACATTCACAATGTCAGAAATGCAGTTACCTAAAGCCAAGGATTAATCAAAGGAGATCCTGGGCTCCAACTATGCCCCCACAAGTGGTTTAGTATCCTTAAAATAATTATGGATGCTGAAAATGACATTATGAAGGCTATCAATGGACTTGATCAAGTCATGAAGTGAATCTTTGATTGTCCACTTACACAAATCAATACATCAGCTGTTTCACCTCTGGGATCCACTGCCTTGGCACAACCTACTCTTCCACAGCTGTCTACAGTTGAATTTGACCTTGAAAATATTATTCAGGACCTCACACAATGCAAACAAATTATTGGGACAGCATTGACACTGGAGGAAATGTTGAATGCTATCAAAGAGAACAAAATAAGAGAATTAACCTACCAATTCAAGCATGGGGATGATGAGATCATTGTGAAGATAAACCATGAAATGGCTATGCAGCGAGGTGAGATTGTTGAGGTCAAATTCAATAAGAATCATTAGTAAATACAGGATTTCATCATGGTGCTCATAGTGCCATAGTAGTTTCATAGTGTTCATAGTGTCATAGTATTGAAAGTGTATTCATAGTATCCATAGTATATTCATAGTGTTCATAGTATCATAGTATCATAGTACCATAGCATTTCATAGCATTCATAGTACATTCATAGTAGTCATAGTTATAGTAGTAATTTTAAGATAATTCTTATTCTAATTCTAATTCTAATTCTAAATCATAAGTATACAAAAAGTGTAATCAAAGGTGTAGTCAAATGTTGTACAAAAAGTGTATGAAAAAGTGTAGTACAGTGTAGCAAAAATATGCACCAAATAAAGTGTAGTAAAAAAAGCAAACAAAAGCATAGCAGAGTGTGGTACAGTGTAGCAAACAAAGTGTACCAAAAGTGTACCAAAAATGCGCACCAAAGTGTAGTAAAAGTGTAGTCACAAAGTGTATCAAAAGTGTAGACTTACACGTAAAAAAATATTGAAGTCCATTTTTCCACACTTAGTGTTAAAAAAGCGGACATTGTTTGCTCATGTTTGTGCCACCATTCTTGTATAAACAAGCCAGACTTCAAAAACTTTCCCACACCCTCTTGTTTCTCAATTTTATTCTTCTCTATTCATTACATAAAGTCAACACTTTATTTTGTAAATCATTAGGATTAGGATTAGGATTAGGATTGCTAAGCCACTATGGAAGTGCTATGTATACTATGGCATCACTATAACCACTATGGAAGTACTATGAGAATACTATGACAGACTTTGGCCACACTATGAATAGACTACGAGACACTATCATAGTAATATCAAACCACTATCCAGTTGGACCCTCTCTATGAGCACTATGTTACTATCCAGTACTGTCCAGCACTAGACAGTTAGTCCTATTTTTACTGATGATGATGAAGCTGACAGTAGAACAACCATGGGACTTGGGAAAATGGTTCAGATTACTAAGCAGATAGAAGGGATTTGCATTAGCCATGGGACACAAGAGATGGCACTGGACTTGGCTCAACGTTTACAATAGTTTAGAATTGAGTTGTGAAGGCAAGAGTGGGCAATATTAATGCAGCCCACACTGTGTAGGTTCTGGGTGTAACAGTAGAGATGACACTGGACTTGGCTTGATGTTTGCAATAGTTCAGAATCAAATTGTAAAGGCAAGAGCAGGCAACATTGATGCAGTCCATACTGCACAGGTTTTGAGTGTAATGGTTAGTTACACTGTGACATATGTCACACTTAGTCACATCAAACTCAAAATTGCATATATCTAATAATGCATTACAATATCTTTCCAACATTATGCACTATGAGAACTTTAACTGTACTCCATGATTAAGTAAGCTGTGGCTCTACTACCACCCAACATTAGTGTATCTCTTCATTTGCTGCCTTGTATTTATCTCCTGACTTGGACAACTTCAGATCAACTGGTCTGGTTCCTCTAGCATAGTGTGGCCCCATTTGGTTACAAGGTCACTACTTAGGGGCCGACAATTGTGGCAGATAGCATAGTACAATTTCTTGCTTGTAGGAGTATATTTATATTACATTAATAATCATGAAAAGCCATATGTGTGGCAATACTCACTATGGTTAGAAGGCTAGCATTAAATTTTTACAATAATGTAAACATCCAGCATCAGGTGTTGTGTTACAAGGAATCAATATGAAAATGACCATCCATGACATGGTGATCAGATCATTTGAGCAACTCCAGGTTGATATCATTAATAGACACCTTGACACACTTCTTTGCACAAACCTTACCATTACAACTTGCACATACTAACTCACAAAGAATTTCAGAACTTGGCTGATTTTTAAACTTTCACAGCAAATTAATCTTTAATTCATCTGATATAAGCTGAGGCCAAATAGAGGATTCCACACATAAATGGGACATCCTGCAAGACACATGTGAATGAAGGCAATCAATGAACAATTTCATAACTTGATGAAGCTAATTAAGAGAAGTGCTGTCATTGAACAAAACACCATGTAAGTGAAGGAATTGACACAAAGGTCAAAGAGGTATACAAGGCTATACATCAGACAAAAGATGTATCTGAAGCTGCAGTGAACTCAGGATATCA
The DNA here is from genome assembly GCA_019096195.1 of Boletus sp. NGJ. NCBI lineage: Eukaryota > Fungi > Basidiomycota > Agaricomycetes > Boletales > Boletaceae > Boletus > Boletus sp. NGJ. Next base: position 20,505 of record JAGTXK010000104.1, read on the forward strand.
CCATTGGACGAGTAACACTGAACAATGGCAAAACATCCAACATTATAGGTGTTTGCCAGCAATACACAATCACCTTGAGTAAGATGCAATATTAATATATCATGGATCCTCTCACAATTACCTGTGACATCCACTCAATGCTAAACACCCATTCCAGAGAGTACACATTTAGAAAGACATTCAAAAAATGAGAAGATTAAAACAGGATCATCTATGACCACAGTGTGATTGAGCAATGAATGATAAATATGAAGTTGACTGATCAGTGCTCTCCAGTCATCATCACACACAAGTATATGTGGCTCAATGACATCCATGAACTCATGCAATGATTCAGAGGAATAAAAAGTGAGCCAGGACAAAACACAGTCAAGTACATAACACACAATTATTGAAGCAGTCTTCATTTCCAATGTAACAACTGCACAAGCAAAATTTTCATACAAACCTAGACAAGGTATGGACTCATCTTGAATGCATGCACACACCCCCATGAACAAATGATCCACTAATCAATTAAAACAGTATGCATCATCATCAAGAAAACAAGCATGTATTCTGTGCGATTTACAAGATTTGAGCAAGACACATACATCTGCAGAAAATGCCAACATCTGTCTCCGATTGGCAACACATTGAAGATCATACTGCAGCTGGTTTTTAGCCAAAGCATGTATTTCATCAGCATCTACATTGTCAGAAGTGACTGGCATGAAAATAGATGATATGGCTGTATGAGCACAAGCACAGGTTTTCCCAGTAACCATGTCAGATGATGTCAAAGACATATGCATGTTTTACATCCAAATCAATTCTGTGTGGCACTCTGTGCCACAAGAACATTTAGTGCCTGGTAAGAAATTACCTCAAACACTACTCATAACATAATTGTACACTTTTGTGGTAGGTTCTTGGTAGGTGACCCACCTATTGTACCATAAGAACAAGGGGGAAAAAGAGGGATACCAACCAGAGACCATATCACATACTCACAAATATCTTATAAATCTGAGACCAAAAATTAGATATTCATTAATTACACAAGTGGACAAATAGACACAAAGACTGCAGATAGAAAGATGCAAATGCCTGCCAAATGGACTTGAGACCCAGTGAGAACTGGGTATAACCAGGTCTAATTGGATCTTACCTGATGTCAATCAGACATCAACCATCTAACCCTCTCTAGATTTTACAGATTACAATGTAGATATAGCATGTCATGTTGTAGATAATGAGTGTGAGATCACATTATCACTGTGTTGGCTCCCTTGTCACATATTGTGTGACATTACTAGTATAGTACATCAACAGAACACACCAAGTACACGAGGTGCACAGCCTCACGATCACATCATCGTTGTGATGTGTACTACAAGCTTCCACTGCTATTAGCTCTTCCTTCTCCTCTAGCATGCAAGCATCTGAGTCTGTTCCATCAGAACCCACTGGCAGACAACAGGTCTGTCTCTGTCACTGACACTGCAATGGGCAACCCCAGCTTCTCCTCAAGACCATTTATTACAGGCATCTGGCAGATGCTGCAGATGACAAACGCACCCACATCAAAGCTGCTTGGGCAATGTCACTTGATGTGGTGTGCTTAATCATCTTCACTGCCCATAATTCTACTCATAATGACCCTTCTTCCAATCCCCTTCCCTCTACTCCTGGCCCAAGTTCTAAGCCGAACTCTCCCAGCGTCCAGTGTGCAGCTACCTTACAGGGGTTAGCCAAGCAAAGTCTGTGAAGCACCAGATGCCCAATGAAGGGCTGGGAAATGCAAATGTGCTTGCAGCAAAGAAAATCTTACCCCAGAGGTACATGTCTATCATCAATCTCATTAAAACATATTAAAAAACTCATAGCAGTCCTTGAATCAACTTCCCCACAACAGCCGTGACACTCCACCACCTCCTTCCCCTTAGAAGCATCATTTTTCGCCCCCTCTTAACTTTCCCTCCTCTCTAATCACTTTCAATCATGTCCTGTCACATCCTCCTAGTCCCCCACCTCCTGACCATGTTCTGTTTCAGTCTCCAAGTCCTCCACCTCTAGCACATTTCCTGAGTTGATCCCCAAGTCCTCCCCCACCTCCTAATGGCTCCCAAGATTTGCCTAACCCTCTGCAAGTACCAAACCACCCAAGGCAAATTGAATATGACAGGAGATGCCCACCTATTATTGATATCTTTGGACGTCGCTCTGTATGCGGGGAGATGAGGGTGCATTGCATGTAACTAAAGTGTACAGGCAATAGGACTACTGCTAGGGGGGATGGACAGAGGGATGAGGGGTTGGGAAAAAAGCACATAGTGCTTTCCGACCCGAAATGGAAGCTGGTACCTGCTGGGTAGGACATGAGCTGCAATCCCGGGTGGTAGGAGTGAATGACAACGCATAGAGTGAAGCATCATACCCGGCGAGTAGGAGGAAGGAGTGACTTACTGGTGAGGTTATCTGTGGATGGGAGGTAGGGTGAATTGCAGGAATGCTTTGTGGATTACTAGTTTGGGTTGCATGTATGGGGTGAGTATCTGGGCATGTCTGCAGAGGTATGTTAGAAAAGCGTCACTTGCCCAGCGGCCCTTTATTTTGACGACTTTGAAAGGGATGTTGTGGAGTAGGTATTCTAGTGTTGCACCGATGCAGATGCTGTGTCCTTTGAGGGGGGGAATGCCTGCCCACTTTGCAGCTTTGTCTAGCATCTTGAGGAATTTTGCTCAGGTCAGTGGGCTAAAACCCTTCTTGGTTTTGTAGGTGAAGAGGTGTAGGTTGTCGGGCGTGTTGTTGATGTTGAAGTGATCAAGTAGCGCCTGATGGGGGTTAGCAGGGCCATCCTGTTTTGCCCAGTTTACGTCCTCCCCTTGGGGAGCAGTCTTTGTGCAGGGAAGGTGGAAGTTGGTGATTTCAAGCCCTTGGCGGTCGAACTGGGTGCTCATGTGTTTTCGGGTGATGTGGGTGAGTGGGTTGAAGGCGCTCAGGGTGTTGACTGTGAATTCACCTGTTCGGGTGGCTGCAAAGAAGGTGGTTGTTAAACATGCATAGACAGCTATGTCAAGGGGGTTGGAACAAGAGAGGTGAGCACGCTGTCTTGAGATGATGTCTATGGTGTATGGTTCATGAGGGGGGCACTTGGAGGATGCGGGTGCGAGTAGTTTTGGCGGCTTTTATGAGGGCCTCTGTTTCATTCGGGATGAAGGACCAGGGTAGGCCATGGATTATGTGCCAGGCATGTACTGCACTTAGATAGTTTTGTGACTGTGCTGCCTACGTACATGCCTGCAAGGGTGGAGACAAATGTTGAGATTAGCTCGGGTGAGGTGGGAGCATGTGCTTCTTCTGGAACACCTTTGATGTCACAGAAGGTGTGGTATATGAGAAGACCTGAACTATAGGTTTCTTTTGTTGAGTCTGCCCAGGTGTGTTTGATGACATCGTAAATGCGTTGGGTGTCAGAGGGGGCCAGGGGGAATGAGGCATTGCGGGTGGTCGTGGGTAGCCAGCAGATTAGGCGTTCTTTAGCAGGGCAGTGTGGATGGAGTTGTTGAAGGGGGTGGGGGTGGGGGGCATCTGGGGGGGGGGGGAGAGGAGGGTTTGTGAGAGCTGGGGATGGTTAGGGATGATTGGACATTGGGTGGGGGTTTTACATACCTTGGGTGAGGGTGGTTTGGATGAGGGTGTGATGTGGGGTGTTAACGGATGTGGATATGGGTGGGGGTGGCTTGGCTGGTGATGTCAGATATGAGGTTTTGGAGAGCATCTGGGATGGGGAGAGGTGGGAGGAGGAGATGTAGGGGGGGATAAACCCCGCGTGAAAGAGGGTCTGCTGGGTTATCAGTGCTGGGGATATATTGGGCATGGACTATGCAGCAGGTAGCAGCCAGGGCGGGGTATAGGCGTTTGAAGGTGTCATTTGTGGGTTTGTTGTGACTGCGGCCTTTCCTCCATCCGTCAATGACTTCTTGGTTGTCTTCGAATACCTTGAAATGAATGTTGGAGGTACCAGAGAGGAGGATCATGCGGGTGAGGAGTTTGAACCCAACACTTTTAGCCCAACCAATGTCATGGCCTCCCCCCCGCCAGTTTGGGGAGAGGATCCATGCTCGCCAGTGGCCGTTGAGGGAGATGCCAATCCCAGTGGAGGAGCTTGCATCCAAGAAGGCATGGGGGTCGAAGATTGGTTGGGGCATGGGTATGGGGGAGGGAGGGGCAGATTGTGCAAGTCGCTGGAGCCACCATTTGAGGTCATCTTGGGTGCCGTGTGGGGGTGTTCTTGGCAAGTATGGTTTGTCATCGAAGATGGCAAGCATGGCCTCGAGGTTGCTGAGGTAAGGGCGCCCTTCTGGAAAGATGAGTGCCACATGTACCAGCTTCCCGTGTAGTTTATGTACCTCATTCAGGATGTGGGTTCGCCACGTGATCCATTCGGTGATGGTATTTATGTATTTTGCGCGCTTGGTTTCCATGAGGCAGACAGTGCAATCAGCAAAGTCCCAGGTGAGGCTGGTGAAGGTCGGTTGATCAGAGAAGGGGATGTCTTTGGATATTTCCCAGGGGATCCCGAGTGTTACGCCAGGTAACAATGTGACACATTCCTGTATAACCCCTGTTGGATTATAGGACTAGCAGGACTTGAGGGAAAATCTACCTCCAGAGACCCAAGGTTTCCTCTGACTGGGGACCAACTGCTAGCTTTACATAGAGTCCTCTTGTTACCTCTATGACCAATGGTGGAGTCTTGGATTTACCATGGTGGCGCGATCCTTCATGAAGGATGGGCAGACCGGATGTGAAGGCCAGAGATAGTTGCCTTTTGTCAGCTAGTTCTCTGGGCTTATATGGCCTAGTGCTGGTAGTGGAGTCCTGGGCTTTACGAGTTGCCAGTGGTGGAGTCCCGGGCTTGCTGGGTCAGTGGCAGAGTCCTGACCAACGACGACCAACCTCTGTTGGTCGTTGGAGTTGCTGAAGCTTTAGGAGCCTGTAATGGCAACGACAGCACACAAGTGTGAAGTGATGAGAAGGATGATCACAAGCACGAGGGCAATCACCTCCAGAGTGTGGGGAAGGCTTCTGAGGTGAAGTGGAACCTTAGCGGGAGAAGCAGGTAGATTATATGGGAAGGAGTATAGATCTAGATTAGAGTTACATGAAGGGCCCACGTCCCTATTTATAGGCCTTATCTGTCTAGGGCAGGCTTCGTAATGAATATAGTAATCATTAGTCGCAGACAAAAGATTACTATAAATGGATCAAGGCATGAGTCAGAATGGGAAGGTAGGAATACTAGACTATGCACGAGAGAACATAGCCGAGGAGGCAATGTCTATGATCGGATCAAGAAGGAAGAAGGCATATATTAGATGAAATAAGGGAGGCGGTGTTCATACCAAACAGGTAGGTTCCTGAAAAGGGAGTTACAAGTAACTTCCTAGAAAGGAGGTTCCAGATGGGGCAATGCCTGAGTCAGTGTCACGGGGGAATCCCTGGTCCAAGTCGAAGAATAGGTCATCCCATAGTCCTACAGGGGGTGAAGGAAGGGGAAAAGATGTACCCCCTTCAGTAACCGTAACACCGAGCTCATGTGAGATGTGGTCAATATCTTGTTGTAGCAGAATTCGCAGTCTGAGGGGGGGGCGGGGGGAGCTGGATGATAGGTCTCGCAGTGGAAAGGTGTAGTCCTCATCAAATTCTTCTATTAGGTCATCAGGGAGCATGGTTCTGGCAAACCAGGAGCGTCCTCCTTTGACTGTGGGGCCCCCGTGTGTTGTTATGTGGTTTGCAGTATTTTGGCGCAATTGGTTGTATTCAGTTAGGTGGGATTTGGGAGATTCAGATGAACAGGTGGTCATCTACCCATCTGAGGATGGGTCCAATGCCCACTGCATGCATGATGTCTGCACCTGCACTGCCAACACTGCCATATATCCCTCCTGAGGGGCCAAAACTGAAGCATGTAGAGGTGTCAACTGCAAAGTTAGATTCAGATAGTCATACTATAAGAGCGTGCCATTGTGATGGGTGGAGGGGAATGGTCCTGTAAGCCTCTGCAACATCGCGAACTGCCCCTTGTGAGCCAGGGGGAAGACTAGAAATTACTAGAGCTACTATGGGGAAAGTACTATAAGGGGAGGGGAAATTGTCTGGGTCAACTAGGAAGTTGATAGAGGGGGAGGGAAGGGAGGAGGCGGGAAAGGAGAGGTTTTGGACAGGACAGAATTTTCCAGGTTTATCTGGTTTCGGAACAAGAGAGAGGGGGGCCATTTGGAAGTGGCCGAGGGTATCTTCTATCTCAGTACAGTGAAAGGGTCCAAGATATCTACCTTTGGTGAATTCTTTATGGACAATGTCATTGAAAGTTTGATTGTACTCAAAAATCAATGGGTTATTTGGGGGTGAGAAGGTATGAAGGGAGGGGGGGGAGGTTGGCATGAAAGCCAAAGCGTAGGCTGTCATATACAGTGGGTATCGAGCTGTGAGGTTTGTAGCAGTAAGGTGGAGGTGCCAGGCCTCTGGGTTATACGGCATTAGTGCTTGGGCACACCTGAGCTCTATGGGATTTCTAAGCCCCATGTTTGGGGTCGCTGCATCCAGAACATTCATGTTTGGCGGATTTATGTGGGAGATTGTACTCATTTGGTTTTTGCCAGTCATTGCAGAGGATGCTGCCAGTGCTGTCAATGAGGCAGCCTTCGGAGTTGCAACGTGCAGTAGGAGGGAGATCCCGTCCCAGAGTTTGGGCTCATTGCATTCATGGACACAGTGAGGGTGGCGTCCAAGGCAGGTTGGGCATACTGACTTGACTGGGTCACTGACCACATGTCTACGAGCGAGCCTGGGTAAGGGGGCTGTTCGTGGGGGAATCAATTGCGATGTGGGTGATTGCCGAAATCGATTGCGCAAGGGGGAGATGGAATGGGAGTTCCTACGCCGCTCTCGGTTTGGCTCAGCCCGTTGGGAGCGGGGTGGGCATCTGCCACGGGGGGAGGAGGGAGATTGGAGGGCAGCAAGGGCCTCCATCTGAGAGTGTCAGATGCGGGAGGTGGGAGGGAGGTGCGGGTGTAGGTTGTTTGGGATGGATCGCATCCAATGGAGGTGGGGGTCCAACGGTGGTGGGGTGAGGCCACAGCACCAGTTGGGAGGCAGGGGTAGGGTGACGGAGTAGTGTAGGGATGGGGAGGGGGGGATGGAAAGTGGGAGTTAGTATAGTTGGGGGTGGGGGGGTGGGGTTACAAACCTTATGTGCAACTTTTGCTTGGATGTTGGAGTTGGTTTCGAAGGTGATGGTGTTCATTAGTGGTTCGCTGATGAGAGAGATGTTGAACGTGCTGCCATTGTTGTTTTTTAGGGCGTTGTGCCATTGGCGGCGGATGCAGGATGTGTATGTGAGGGTGATGAGGTCACTGTTCTCCATGGTGCACATGGGGTGGTTTTCAACATTCCAGAACAACAGTGCAAGGGTGTTGACGTGCTTATCAGGCCATGAGGACTGTTTGATGTGGTGGAGGAAGGTGTTTTTGGCCTGCAGAAATTCGCTGAAGGAGAGGTCATGGTCTGCGCGAGCTAGGCGAGAGGCCTTGACGGAGGCGACAGGGCAGAGGGTGAGGATGTCGTGGGAGCTGGTGATGCCAAAGGTGTCATCCGCTTGTGATTTGTGGTTCCAGGAGGCTTCAGTGCATCCCTTGAGGGAGAAGTACCATAGCTCTACGAAGTTGAAGGTGGAGATCTTTTGGATGGCGTATTGCGAGGGTCTGGGGGCAATGATGCTGGGGGGAGGGTGGTCCTAATTGAAGTTGTTGATCTTCAGTTTCTTTTTCTCTGCATCCTTCCATTCTTTCTCAGCTTCGGCTTCTTCAAGCCTCATTTGCTCTTCATTCCTCTGCCTTTCTTCCATATGGGCATGCTCATCTTCGCAGGCTTGTGCCTCTCACACAATGTTCCAGGCTTCGATTCATAGGTCATGTTCAGCATCCCATGTGAAGGTGAGGCGCTCAGTGGCTTGGATCGTGTCCTCATTGAAATTGGCCATGAGGGCCTCTCGTACTGTGCGGTATGCATTGGAGGCGAAGTCTGGGCAAATCTTGAGAGAGGGGTTGGCCATGGCGAGTGTGATGGGAGAGAGAAGGAGGGACTATAGTTAGTTAGGTTGGTGGAAAGTGCAACAAGTGGTGAGGGCAAGCGGGATGAGAACAAGCAATAGGTGGTGGCACGGAGGAAAGAAAAGTACTGCTTAGTGTCGCTTGTCCGAAGACCTTACACTGTGGCTTCACTCATGCCTTGCTGCATCACAGTGTGACAATCAATGAATTAATTCATCTCATGAACATTCTGCAACTTCAGGAGATGATGCAATTCATCAATATTGTCCGCAATGCGTCATTCAATGATCCTATCACCAGGATGACCACACCAAGACTTGATCAACTATGAAACCTACCTACTACCTGCCTTTAAATTAATGCTCCAGGCATCTGGCATAGTATTGCAACTTATTTAGCACTTGAACATGCATCTCAAAATGCATATGAACTAGTCATCAAATCGACCTGAATCAACTTTGCTAGTGTCCCTGAAGTAGCACAGTATCTTAGATTTGGGGCTGTAGAGGATCTCATCGCTGCATATATGGGAATCAAACCTATTGAAGAAGACATGTGTTTCAATTCCTGTCTTGCATTCACTGGCCCATTTGCATTCACTGGCCCCTTTGCATTCACTGGCCTCTTTGCACTTCTCAACAGAAGCCCAACGTGCAATACTTTTCATTGAAACAAGACTAAGCTCAAAGCAAGCCATGGTCGCCTCAAAGTCCCTGCGAAGACATTTACCACTCTTCCACTTGGCCCACAGTTTCAAGCACTCTATCATGACCTAGAAAGTGCACGTGCAATGATGTACCTACACACACACCCAGGAAATTATTGATGAATACCATTGTACCCACAGAATCTCTCTCATCAATGACATCATGGCTGGCTGGAACTACTTGGGTGCCACTCTGGATGGTGATATCAAAGAAAGGGACATTGTTGTCATGGTATCTTTAGATGGCATGCAACTCTATGAGGACAAAGAGTCGGATTGTTGGATCACCATCTGGATTGTGATGAACTTATCCCCAAGCAGCCACTATCACAAAATGCATATCCTTCCTGGTGCATTCATTCCCGGCCCCAAGAAACTTAAAAACATTGATTTGTTTCTAGTGGTTGGTATACACCATCTATCAGTGCTACAGAAAAAAGGACTACAGATCTGGAATTCAGCCATGGATATTCTTTTCCATGCTGACATCTACCTACTATTCACCACAGGTATGTAAGGTTCTTCACAATCAATCACTCCATCTAACCTTTCTCTAGGTGATGGACCTGGACTTGTTCACTAGGATGGACTAGTTGGGCACTGCGGCAAAAATGGGTGCCACCTTTACTGTGGTGTCAGAGGACGACACAAAGACTTCCATTCCCACTATTACCCTGCACTTCTTCACCTGCATAATGCCTATCATGATAGCAACCATCAAGATATCTCTGCATTTCACCTTCCCACTGCCGGCAGTCATGAATACTCCATCAACCTTCTCCATCTGATATCTGCTCCTAATGCAACCCAATGTGACATGTGCCGAACTGAAACTTGGATCTCAAAGGTTCCATTGATCCTAAGACTCAATCCATCTTGCTCTCTTGGTGTCCCTCTCTGCATGACTACTAACATCATGCACCTTGCAGCCAATGTCAGTGATCTTCTCATCACTCTTTGGCAAGGTATGGTTAAATGTATGCTTATGGACAACATCAACAGCTGGAACTGGGCAATTTTTTGTGATGAACAATGTTGGAAAGCTCATGGTAACATAGTTGCACAAGCCAGTTCCTATCTCCCTTAGTCTTTCAATACCTGACCTCATGATATAGCCAAAAAGCTCAATTCTAATTATAAAACAAGAGAATTTGTCATGTACACATTTGGTCTCGCTCCTGATCTCCTCCATGGCATCCTTCCCAATGTCTACTGGCTTAATCTCTGCAAACTTGTTCAAGGGTTTCAACTTTTATCGCAACACACTCTCACCCACGAGGAAGTTCTTGAGGATTGTGTGCTTCTTGCCTCTTGGAAAAGAGAATTTGAAGAAATCTACTACCAGCACCGAAACGACCAAATCCATTTCATTCACCCATGCATACACCAAGTCCTTCATCTTAGCCTAGAAACTTTTCAAAAGGGCCCTGCTATCTGTACGGCACAGTGGACAATCGAATGCATGATCAGGAATCTCAAACACGACATCAGGCAGCCCTTGAACTATCTTGTCAATTTTATCAAGGAAGAGCTTCATTGTGCTTGTGTTAATGCACTCACTCATTATTGCGATGCCAGAACTGCACGACTCTTGAACTGCACTCCCCCATGGTGTGGTCAATGTTGGTGGTGGTTATGCACTCCTGCATAAATGAGACAAGGTCACCATCCTGCCATCCCATGGGACTTATGGTATAGTTTGGGAATACCTTGATTATCTGAACCCCATGCCCAAGATATAGTGTTGGGTGCGTCTTCTACTATCAAGTGGTCAAATCATGCGTAGTGCCTGAAGGAAGAAATTCAGAACACCAGGGGATCTGTAAGTATCTCACATGGTTAAAGTAAGCCTGTTTTGTTACAGTATGCAATTTTTATTAAATTATTTTAGTTTAAACTCATTAATGATATCATATTTGGTAAAGTCTTGTATTTCACCAGGCTAGCTGTCCTCGATGGCAATGGTGGCCTATGCTTCACAAATATTGGCCTTATCAAGTCGTTCTCCCCCCCTGACCATAAGATAATCCGTGCTTCCCATACAACACTTGCTCTCCGCCATCTCACTGACATGATTTTGGTTGTCCATACTGAAAATATCCTCAGTGTTGTTGCTATGATCCCATGCAATCTCTAGTTAGATGGTGAGAATCCCAATGATACCTTTTTCATAGTGGAACAATCTGGTCTTTCACATCTTGCTAGACAAGATGGAGTACCAGAGGCAGACAGCGAGGACAATGATGCTGGTGAAGATGTGGTATGACTTTTTGTACTGTTCTTTCTAGCCATCTGTGTCTTAGGTAGCATATATGTGCAATATGAGTTTTATCCTCTCGATTGATACACTTGATGTACTATGCACTTTACAGCATGATGTGCTCACAACATACAAATAACTTACACCACGGTCTTAAAGTGGATGTGTCTATTTACACCAGCTTCTGGTAGGCACTGGCTTTTCATACTTAGCAACTTTATTGAGGATTTTTAGATAGTTCAGGAATTGATATAATAAGACAGAACTTACCTTTGTAGGGCTTTGGCCAGACAGCTTCTTTGTGAGGGCATAGGACTTGAAACAGGGCACATTTCTGGTGCCGAACTCACCAAAATCACTCTCAGATTCAGTGGAACTGTCATCATTTGGATCTGTCACACATTGGATATTAGCCAACACAATGATATAGAAAAAGTAGTTACACACCAATTTCCCTCAGACACTTGTTGCTATTATTGAGGATATTATTATGGACTGTTGAGAAAACCAAGGGGGAACCCGTAATATACATCATTTCTGCTCAAGATAAATGTGAGAAAATTGATGCATGGGAATGAACTTACTACTTCCCTTGGACTTGCACTCTTCTGGTTTTTTTACCTCTTTTGACTTTGGTTCGGCCATGGGAGTGGTTAGGTTGGCATGGGGTTTTGGTTTAGTTGTGGAGGCAGTAACACAGGATGAAACGACTTCTATGATCTGCAAAAGAGTAGATACATATATTAGTTGGGTAGATAACAAATAAACTTACCATCTCTCCAGGATATTCTGGAGTATGGACAAATGTATAGGTGTCTTCAGTATGCTTCAATGGTATCGTGATCTTGACAAAGTTCTCAAGGCCTGGGACAAATGGCATGATGGTGGTAGTGGTACAGTGACGAATATGAATATGGTAGTGGTCAACAATTTGATAAGGCAAATAATAACTTTAGGGGCTCCAAGTCATTATTTGGCATACTCCCCCAGGCAGAAGGGCGTTCTCAAACCTTTTCTTCCTCTACTTTCACTATGTCCCCATCACTATCCTGTCCATCATATATGCATACCTGAATCTTTGGGTCATTGTCTCTGCCTTCTTCAGGCTCATCTCCACCTTTTACAGGCACAGTTGATATGCCTGCAGCACTATGCACACAGACACTGCCATCTTCCATACAAACTATGCCATCTCTGATGCCCTTCCCACAACTGGCGGTCAACTTTCCTGCCAATTTCATTGATCCATTTACACTGGTGAGGCACTAGATCCTACTAATATGTTTCTAGATCAATAGACATTTTATACTCCTACAGTAAGCAGTCAGTGTTTCCAGGTGGAAACCCTTTCAGTCTTGACTATATGCACAAGATTCATACTGTACATGAGCATATCAAAGTGCTGAAGATTGAGAATGTGAAGCTAACGACTGAACGTGACACTTTACAGCGAGTTTGCTTATTGATAGTCATACTAATGCTATATAACTTGAAGTTTCAGGGACATTGTCAATAAAAAAACAGCCAAGTTTGACCCCGTCTTGTCGAAGCCAACACATCTCATGCATGACAAAATCAAGATTTGGATGATTGAAGACTTTGAAAAATGATTATTAACACTGGAAGCGCAAGTTGCAAACTGCAGAAAAGAGCCCTACCTGGAGGAAGAGCACAGTGACCCTATTGTGGAAGGACAAGTTACCGCCATCAAAGCATGTATGTGTAGAGCATTTTGTGAACTCGTGAACACCAAGCGTGCTCCATAGGTTTGGGGAGCATTGGACACCAGTGGCCAAGATCAATTCCATTCTTATATCAAAAAGTCTTACCCTCTTTTCAGGTGTGCTAAGAATGGGTGAAAATTGGACCATTTGGCACAGGGAATCTATCCAGCATGGTGAGCATTCCACCTCAATGGAAATCTTGACTGGAGGACTAGAGATGACAAGAAGAAACTTAAGTTGAAGCATACAAGCACATGGAAGTCAGACTCTCCTCATCCTGTGAAATTCAGACAAGGTAATGTTGTCCATTTATCTTACTGATCTGATTCTAATTTAATTTATTTACAGTGGATTCTATACCTGCTGATACATCTACCCACACCAGAAAGGCCACCACTCCTACCATTGACCTTCAAGATACCTCTTCTCTCACTTCAGAGATTGCATCCACAGTCAATGAGAAGGTCATATCTGGAGTCACTAAAGAGGTTGTGCATGCACATGAGGTCAAAGACACAACCACAGCTGCACCAACCATCAATAAGGAAGCCATGCCTGCAGTGAATGAGGAGGCCATATCTGGAGTCACCAAAGAGGTCACACATGGGGGTGAGAATGAAATCAAGACCATGCAAGTCATTGACAAGACCCCAGTTATTCCATTTTCAAGCCCATTGTAAGTAATTTTAAAATGTTGTTAATGCCAGTGGGTAGTAGTACTACTGAGTCAAATGGCTGATACAGTAGGAACAGCTTGTTGCAAGTTGCTGCAAAACTCAACATCCAAATTCCTGAGGATATCTCGACTTCTGAGCCAGATCAGCCTGAGGTGGCTACCAACAACTCTCCAACCACATCAAGTTTGTCTGTGCCTGCCCAGGGCAGTGGTGCAAAGAAGATCATGAAAATGCGGCCAGGATCTGTGCATAATGGAAGGTAAATAAGATATAACTGATTGTTATTACTGGCTAACTTGAATCATGTGGCAGAAATCTTTGTGTGCATCATTGGTTGAAGCAACTCAAAGATGCAACCAATGGGACAACAGCAGAATTCAAGATATATTATGAGTCACTCAGAAAAGAACAGCAGGAGGTGAGTGAGACTACCACATCATCATTTTGTATCTGACTATAACTCAACAGGCTTATGATAAGGAAGCTACAGATCTGGTATGTACATCCTCCAAAGGGAAGCAGTATATTGATGGCACAGTTTGTAGGTTGCTCAGAACGCCTGGAACAAAAATGCTTTCAATGGCCCTATGCTCTAGATTTTTGCTGTCTAGATTGCTCATATTTGTGACCACACACTCGAACTTCTTTGCCATGTCAATTCACATTTGCTCTCGTATTCATGACTGCACACTCAAACTTCTCTGCCACATCAATTCACATTTGCTCTTGTTGTCACCTGTTGCACATTTGAACTTCTCTGCTGTCATGGACTCGGATGCATGTTTGCTCTCATTACATTGGACTTTTTTCATGGTGTCAGATGGCTTGATACCACCACAGTTGTTTGTTTTCGTGCTGTTTTCTGATTCTGTTGTTAGAGGCAGTTTTTTGTCTGCCGCCAACAGTAGCAATTTGTAGCTACTACCAGATTTGTGTACCAGCCCATTAATGCAAATGAATTAGATGTGATTAGATTTGGTGAGATTGTAATCTGTGGTGATATGCATCAATATCACAAGGTATCAAACGATCTACATATTTAATAACTGGTGACATTTGGTGAGAATGCATGCAATGGTGTTTTTATTGGCAGGGGCCACGAGAAATCTCATCAGATATGCACTATTGAGGTCAGACGAGATCAGATAAGACCAGATTCTGCCCCATCATATCTACTTTCTCTAATAATTCCCACTTTATAGGGGAAATCTCAAGTGGTATTAACTCGGTCTCAACCGGTTCGTAGTTAATATTGATAAATACGGGGTGAGACTCGGTCATACCCAGTTCTCACTGGGCTTGAGAGGGGGGGGGGGTGAAAGAACCCACTACTACCGTAGCGGGAATAGCTCGCTGTTGAATTGCATCCGGATAGCTACAGACATTTCGAGGATGATGAAAATCCCCCAGGCTGTACTCAAGATGGAGGGAACCTGTTCTGTAACTAGTAGATGTGAATGGATGCTATATCTCATCCTCTGGGCCCTCCTCAATGATCTTCGCATATTCTTCGTAGGTTGCAAATGTTGGTAAGGTCTTCCG